>SMGT01000515.1:0-20263 GCA_004794575.1 Lanistes nyassanus | reverse complement strand
GGGGGGGGGGGGGGGGGGGGGGGGATGTTGGTGTGTATGTGTGGGTTGATGGGAGGTAGAGAAATTTTTGCTTTCTTTGCTGGCTGTGGCCTCAAATAGCATTAATTTTAGCGGATAGCATGGAACTCTAAGATCATCTTGCTTTTTTTTTTTCAGTCTAAATGAAAGGCACTGGGGAGAAAAGTTAGAAACTGCTATTGTATAAGGATTTTTGGAACATAATAAAAAACTTCGCATTAAATTTTGCAGCATGCAGTATTCATTTTAAGGTGTTTTCTAGAAAGCCATTTTTTCCCACCATAGTGAAGGATGTGTACATGTACTTGGTGACTGTCACCTAGTGTCAGATGTCATCAGTGATTTTAAGCTAGGTGACTAGTTGAACTAATTTTGTGAGGGGGAAGGGGGTGGTGGAGGCTTGTAAAATGCATGTAGTTGGAAAATGTTTCAGAGCTCTGTAGATGCATGATAACTACATGTAATTTAGTCCTGGGTATAAGCAGTCTGTGGGAAACCTCAAAGCACTGGTGTCAGCAGTTTTTGAAAGGAAAAGTACTTCACCAAGCAAAACTAAAGCACAAGTCAATGTTTCAGGGCATTGGCCCTTCTTCAGGATGCAGGAGTAGCTTGACACACTAATTTTGTGCTTGTCTACTTTATGCTTAGTTAAGGGTTTTTTTCTCCCAAGCAGTAGTCACCTGCTTTTTTTTACTCAGAAGAAAAATACTACAAACTATTAATGGTTCGTGGCAAACATATCAAAGCATTTGAGGGGCACCGACAAATTTCATTAATCTAGATCATGCAAGAATATCGTTGGTAGAATTTAACCTATTACATGTATAAGTGGATGGTTGGGGGGCAGGGCATGTTATTCGTGCATTGGACAGAGTAGTCCTTAAAGATTAAATAAAAGATTTAATGAACTGGGTACATGGATGTGGTGTATAAGGAGAGGGTGAGTGAGAACAAAATTTGATGAAAGGGCAAACTGAATTTTTCTGGGGTGACTGATATGCTGTGAAATGGAAAATTCATTGTGCTTTCTAGCCAGGCTTTGGAAAGAAAGGACTATTTTCTTACTTGCCTGGTGTTTTCCTGTGGAATGTTTTTGTTTTGCTTCATTGCCATTACCATGTCATAAAACCATCCATTTTGTTCTGTCCAAGTGAGCTTTGTGCATCTTGTTCATGGTGAATACAAGGTGCACACAGTGTTTGTAAATGTGCATATTTAAATGCGATTTCTTTGACTTGACAGAACCTAAGAAAAATAAAAATAAAACATTGACAAGTATGCCATTGTTTGTTTTTTCTGAAAATGATGAACTTCATTGATGTAGATGTTTTCCTGAGTAATTTCAGATTTTTAATCTTAAGGCAGCAGAAGTAGTCCAGCAATGCCAATTAGTGATGGTTATAATGTTGAGTTTGTATTGAATGTTCTCTGGCTGTGGGTCATAAGAATCTTAAGTTAATAAAAGATCAAAACGTTGTGTGACATTTAACAAAATGGTCCTGGATGGTGAAATTCGGAGAACAGGTGGAAAAATAAGCGTCGTCGACAGGATTCGAACCTGTGCGGGAAGATCCCAATGGATTTCTAGTCCATCGCCTTAACCACTCGGCCACGACGACTAGCTTGGCTCTTTGCCGGTACTTTGCAGTGATATAGGAAGGGCTGTAGTGGTTTCGCATTATACATAATCAGCCAGAATGTTAGTGTTTGCCGTCTCTTTGTCAGTGGATTTGAAATTTCACATAACCCCTTCCAAATACTTAGCTTTACATTAAGTCAGTTCGCCGGTGCTTTCGGGCATAGCTTACACGAAGTGTATCAAATTTTTGCTTTGTCTTGTGTCTAGTCTGAGTTTTAAAATAAATCTTACAACAGCTCGATAGTTTATCATTTAGATTATTTCTGTATTAGGAAGGATATAATCGCGCATGGGTGGCATAGCCAATATTTGTAAAGTGATGTCCGTTCCGAAAACGCTCAGTTTGATCACTTCACTGTTCATGGGATATATTCAATATTCATATTGGCTCTCTCTCAAACACACCGCATGGTATGATAAGCACTTTTCAACTATAAAATGTAATCTAACTTTAAGTTTAAACGTTTTGTCTTATTAGTCTTGTAAGATAAGATAACGTAAGATAAGAACAATAAGGAACTTAAGCGAAAATTAACGTTTCGTTTCGGGGCATTACCCCTTCTTCAGGACGACACAAATGGATATAACGATGACGTCACGCGAAAGACCCTAATAGGTACTTTCTAATTTTTTTGTTGTTGTCAAGTTACAATAGCTGTCAAACTATTTAAGTATGGGTTTTTTAGTTGTTTGGTTTAAATCCTCGTCGTAAGATCAATTGTTGTTATATTTTCTCTTTCTCCCTCTCTAACAAAGACACACCACTGCCTAAAAAAATATGAGGCAACGTTTTAAAAATTGCATTTCTTGCACAATGTCCAATTGTTGATCATATAAACTGTATATGACAGAACTCCAATCGAATCGTATCTTCAGATTAAACGTAATGAACAGTGTGGTCAATCTGATAACTGCCTGCAGAAAGTAAAATGTACATACGCAGTACACAATAATAGATGCACACAAATATTTTTCTGCACTGTACACTTTTTTCCTGGTTTTAGACGTACAAGATTTCCTTTAGCTGTCAACTGAAAAGAATATCTGAAATTGACGTTGATAAGTGTTACACATTTCACTAGACAGGTAATCGCACTTTTTACACACATGCACTTATTATAAAATAAACTGTCTAATCCAGACTCACTAACAAAAAGTGTTTTGTAAAATTTTTGTAGCTGAAGTATGCAGTATAATGACAACTAAATCTACAGGTTAAAATAGTTGACGACAGTACATGGAAGTATTTTCAGTAGGACGCAGCTCCCAAAGTTTAGTTCTTTGAGCCCATAGTAGTTCAAAGACCTATATTGGTTGAAGCTAAACAAGTGATCTCAGTTAACAGTGAAGTTGTATGGTTTTTCATCAGTTCGGATTGTACTGAGCGTTTAAATTTTCTGCAAGCAGTAAACGATAGCGCTTTTCGCCTGCAGCGTAGGACAGCACTCTCCCACTGCCTCGATGCGCAGTATAGAGATACAGTAGACGTCACTGGTTGTCTTTCACTGCATTCTTGCAGGGAGTTACTTCCCTTATACCATGCTCCCGATCCCAGTGCAAGGATCTTCGCCAGAGAGAGAGAGAGAGTTGTAACTTATCGTGCGCAAATTTAAAACTACTAATGGATCTACAACTTCCGTAATTTTATGAAGTTTAATACCTCTGTCGATCACAGGTCTATACCTGCCTGTAACACCTATAACATGCAGATTAGGAAATTATCTGTGATAATTTTCCAGTTTTCTTACTCGTATTAATTTATTGGAAGCAAGGGTCCCTCCTGCACGCAGCAGGGGAGCAGGGACACCCTAAAACATTCGTTTAAAAAATCTTATGTGCATACACAAAAGTATTACAGTTGCCAGTCTTTAGGGGTGGGTCGATGCCATAGCAAGTGAAAAGTGGCCAGAGGTAACAGACGAGGATATATATAGATGTCATTGATTGTGAGCAGACGCCATTGATGTAGAGTGTGGCGCGAGGGGAGAATCTGGAACTGTGGTTCAACATAGGTCTCCAGAAGGTGCTATTACTGACCACCCATCCACTCCCTCCCCCGGAAAAAAAGAAAAATCGTGCCCTTCTGGTCGTAAGCCCCTATTCAAGCTGTGCATTTTACATACACCTTACGTGTAAGACGAGATATAGGCTACCTCTACTGAACTATACCCTGACATTTACAAAACTGAATTTCTTTTTTACAAATCAGATTTTAGACGTTCAGACGTTAAACTGAATTGGTCAGCATTGATAGAAAAGACACGACTTTAACAACTAAACATTCACTTAATACAAGTACGTGTTGCATCTTTCAGGTGTTCAACTCAAGCAGTTTAAAAAAAAAAAAGCATTTTAAAGGATATTAAAATGGTCCCAAACACCTCAAACTATTTCACAGGTACCACGCATGGCTGCCACTCGTGTTGAGACCCAACCAAGTCCTACTCCCACCCCTTGGAGATAAAGCAAACAAAACGAGAAAAAATAAAAGCGTTTTCTTTGGATGTAAGACTTCGTCTTATCTTCTTCTGCCGTGACAGATGTACAGGCTGAATAAACACAGCCGAAGGATGGTGGGAGAAGAGTGCGAGTTGGTGGTGGTGGTGGCGGTGGTGGTACAGAATCAAATGAGAAAAAAAATTGGTTAATGAGAGAGCTCGTGAGGACAGGTGAAGCTATAACTTCTTTTCTTTCGTCGAGTTTATGCTCCAGTCTCCACATTAAATCTCCCCGTACATCTTACGTTTAATTCTCCACTGCTCAGCACCCACAGGGTAATTGTTCACAATGCACATTTCCTACACCTCGACCAAGTGAGCGTCAGGTGAATAGGCAAGTGGACAGCCGAACGGCAGCCACCCGAGGCTAACACGTTCCTCTCATTTCCTCAGTTCATCCCGAGCTGTGGTGACAAGGGATGGGGACGGCGCTGGGAACCCTGCTGGACATGACGAAGGGGGGCCACAGATGGGCAGTTTATATAATCGACATGGAGACTTCTAAAGTGTACTGAAACCACGTGAAGTTACACTTGGTTCTGACGCTGGCGAAATGATTCTCTTCCTTTGTTACACACACACGCACGCACTCATGCACAAGCGCCTGCAATTCCTCTAGTTCCTCTAGAGCGACCATCACAAAATACTGTCCATCGTCTGCCAGTTGCTTCAAACGTTTGGGAAAGGGTCGGGTAAGCTATCTCTTTGCATTCGCCGTTTCCTTTGAATGTCAATTTGTGTTCAAGATCCCTGCATGATCTTCCCTTTGATCTCGTCACTTTCGGCGGTCTCACGTCCCATGCCGGCAACGCATGCGCAATGCCGGGGCACCTCACTAAGGGACCGGGTGGCGACGGACAGATCCTAGACACAACGACATGTAAAGAAGATCCCTCCAGAAGTCCGCACTGCAATCATGCAGGCGTTTCAACTTTCCAATTTCTTCGCCTTTTGAAGCTGTATTTGGCAGCCGCTGTACGAGGCGACGGCAAACGATCGCAGCCGGCGAGAACAAAGCATCGTCGTGGTTCTGGCAAGCGTTGCGAACAGTCTCGGCTAACCAAGACGGTACTGGCCCGCACGCCCCGACGTGAGAAGAAATAGAAACTGATTTATTAAGGACTTCTAGATCGGATCCAGGGTGTTGGGTGTCCAAGTAATTGCCTTCTGCACGGCACTTTAGTTACGGGTGTCCGGCGCACAGCAGCAGGTGGATTAAACTGACGTATGGTGGACGGGCCCGGGAGTAGCGGCCAGGAGAAGGATTGAATTCTCACTAACAGCAGAGCACACCAATCCATTCGAACCATCGGGTATAGTTAAATTATAATTAAAATGAATCGCATCGGTTTAGATATACCAAATGGTTTTTCACACACCTAAACTACGGCCCGGGTTAAAAAGTGGGGGAAATGCACAGTCCTCGCGCAATTTTTAACACTCAATGGCTGTTTCAAACTCAGAAACAGGCGTTATTATTATGATACAAAGTTACAAGACTTGATTTTTTGTCATTTCCATATTTACACAAAATATGAAGGCGTCATTGCATGGCCGTTAAACTGAAAATGCCGCATGAGAGAATGTTACTTTCCAAGTGAGAGAAACGTTTGTGAATTAAGAAGATGAAGATGAGTACACAGCTACAGGGCTGTCTGCACAAATTGTGAAAATGCCGTAGCTATAATGAAAAGGTACGAAGATAACGTGACTAAACGTTTTATTTCTATTTATTTCTATTTATTTCTATTTTTATTTCAGAATTCCGAATCACATGCTGCAGGGAAATGCTCGGCTGCTGTGATGTAGTGTAAGTGGTTAGGGCGGATACAAACTTGGCTTCTAACATCTTAATATTCTTGCAAGCTCTTCCTAAAATTCCGACTCATAAACTGTTTTTTTTTTTTGAGTCTTTGAAATGACAGGGGTGCCTCCATTCCCAGGCATGAGTGGGGCGTTCACACAGACAGGAACTAAACTATCTGGTCGGCTCAAGGCTTTACCCTCCCTGGTTCACCGAACGCTGTTATCTGCTGTCAGACGCAGCGGGGTGCTATCGCTCGCAGACGACATCTCTGCTGGTGTTGTTTGCACATTAAAACTCACACTCACGCGGGGACATTTGTAGCAGATTTGAAGACGAGAAGTGAGATGAAATCTCCTGCCCCATTGGAGGGTTGGGGTCCTGGGGGGGGGGGGCTGGCCAGCCAGAACCCTGCTCTCTGACTTGTCTGATAACATAGTCTTCTGTAGGTCCATGCAGTAAGTGGCGAGAAGCGGGAGCTGTATGTGATGGTACTGGTGACGAAAAGTAAGCAGATGTCTTCGTTGCCTTTGTCTGAAAATAAGGGTTTGCACAAGAAAGATATCTGCGTGTATTTTGCGTCATTGCCGAAACATGTTAGTTTTCTTTATGAAAATTTACGTTACAGGAAGACAAACTAAAGCCGAGTCTTGCGTATAAACCGGTATGTGTTGACATTTCACCTTTCATCTGTATTTGTGAGGTCACGCTAGGATATGTTCCATCGGGGTTACTTTAAAAAGCCCCAGGTTCACATTTACTGAATACCTTTCCGTTTTTTTTCCACTCGCGCGCCGACGGCTCCAGCATCACCAGGACAGGTACCCCAGTCTTCCCAAAGAATGGACATAATGTATGAAAATCTAACCTTGTTAAATAGACTCCATAACATAGGAATCCAAATAAACTTTATCTGGGTGCCATCACACGTAGGAATAAAAGGAAGCAGATCGGCTAGCTAAAATGGCAATAAAAGACAACCCAACCACTAACGTCATCCAAAGAAACGTACCCCTTTCAGCAGAGGAGAGAAAAATAGCCCTTAAACCAGCAACTAAAATACAGTGGGAAGAAAAGTATAAAAAGGAAGCCAAAGGCACCAGGAGAGAATTAGAACTACCAGGGAACGAACTGGTATTGTTCCATTCCAACAGATCCAACCAAAGTAGGATAGCCAGAATGAGACTAAATGGAGAATACCACCTTAACCGTAAAGACCCAGTAACCTGTAGTTGTGGAGACAGACTTAGTACACCACATGTCCTGCTAGAATGTAGCCTGAACAGTCAGGAAATGGATGAGCTAAAAAATGCTATGCACAATCTTAATCTAGTAGTAAACCTAAAATCTTCTCTTAGCCCTCCAAAAAATATAAGACAACATATAATGGAACTGACAATGCAGGTAGTTAATGCCCACCCAGATGTTAGATACATCTAAACAATAAAAATCAAAATGGGAATTAACCAGCTAAAAATAGCAAATAAGCTATAGGACAGAGGATACCAGTAAAACACTTAAAATTAAAACAAACTACATCAAAGTAAACTAATATCACACAAAGCACCTTAGCGGTAGAGATAAAAGAATGTAGGGATGCAGCGGCGGTAGGTCTGACCAGCGAAAACTCCACCACTCCAGCTACTCAAGCCATCATCAGTGCGCCAGGAGAGAGGCCAGCCAGCGGGACCACACATAGCCACCACCAGTCCAAGACACCAAACCGCAGACCCCTTCCCCTTTCCCCACACCTATCTTCCCTCCCCTTCAGTGCGAAATCACCGCGACGTTGAAGCACTTTCCTCAAAACAACAACAAGAACAAAAATTTACTGAATACGAGATATTGCACTCAATTCGGTCTGCTCAGTAGGGCCGTTGCATGTCACCCTGCAGCCTGCGAACTGGGTGCAGAAAATTAGTGTTACAAATGAACCAAAATAATTACTCAGGCGCACGAGAAAAGGGGGTGGGGGGAAATAAAAAAATAAATAAACTGATATCAGAGATCCAGGAATTGAGGTACGAGAGTTCGTGCAGTTTAGGAAGGACATCAGTTGGGCAGAGCATCCAGTGACGTCCCATTCGGGTAGCGCACTACTCCCCCCCGTACTAATGTAAACCTTGCAGTGACCACTCGCTTGGACAGATCGAGACACGGTCAGCTCTCGTGAGGTCAACTCAGCTGAAGGTGTTATGTCACGCTCAGCATACTGACACTGGCGGTGACAGGTGTTTGAATAGTTGTCATTCAGGAGGGGATGCACCTGCATGAGCCGTTTAACAGTCGTGAGCTTGAACTTGTTTTTGGAGGACTGCTTCTGACAGCCGGAAGGGTGAGGCTGCACATAGTGACATGCGCATGGTATGAGCCGCCACCTATATAACCAGCATGTTCTGTCCAGCACAACACTCGCGGCTGATAATACCGAGTGATCTGTAGCACACAAAAGGTCACGTGAGTGCCTGCCATATGTCAGATATTTACTCTTCTGACTCGATCCTTGTGTCAGCTCTCGAAAGAAATCAGGGGCCGTAAGAAGCAGTCTAACTGCAGCACAATGTAATAACGTTTTTTTCCGACAAACATTCGTGTTTTAGCCCATAAGATGTTAATATGTTCTAAATGTGCACGGGTCTTATTTTTCATTGTACAAGTGGATAGGAACTCCACCCTTTTTTTTAATTAACTGCCATTTAAAAAAAAACAAATACATCAGCGGTGACACACAGAGAGGTAAAAGCTCACGGAGCGGTCGCCATATAAGGTATAAAAGTAAACAAGCGGGGGGGGGGGGGGGNNTGAAGAATAAGCGTTGTCTAATATAACAAATTTTAACTGAAGAAAAAAGGGGGAGAAGGGAGGAGGAAAAGGAAGGAATGGAGGAAGGAAGGATGCAAAATCCGTGAATCAGTACAAGAGAATAATCAAGATACACAAGATAAAAACGTAGAACTTACTGCTAAACCTTTCTGACGAACCGTACGCCAGAGACCATCCACATGCGAATAGTACTATCGATCGCTAAAAGCGTTTTGAGTCCTTAATTAACTTGTAGAGACGCAGGAAAATGTCGGTATTTAAAGACACAGACATAGGAACAATGTTTGCCTCACGGAGGAATTTAATGACATTCAGTCAGAGACTGTCTTGTTAGTCCAATACTGGTTCAATAGGTAGGCAGGTAAATTTAGAAGGATAGTACTTCCACCTCGCGGTGATTTCGCGCTAATGGATGGGTGGGTGGGGGAGAACGGAGTCCTATTGCTAATCCATGCACTGAAAGAACCACCACACTGATAGCTGCGGCCGACAGACAGTTTAATGTTAGGGGAAAGGTCGAACGGAGTCTGGCCAATGTTTGACGACAGGATATAATCCTAGATCACTCCTGGATTCGAACCAGCACCTATACTTCGCAGCTGTACCCGCAGGGCTACTGAGGCCCCGGCATTTGTTCAGTATAACACTGTACGGACAATATATCTGCTGTGGTTACCACCAGCTTTAAAGGGCTGTCAGGTGCAAGATTTTTCAACTAAGTGTATCTGGATGCATCCAGAAATGCACGGTCTTGCTCAAGCTGGGGATAATTCTTAACGTGGGCAGCGGACTTAACAGTCACCTGACATCATGTTAAAGATCCACCCGAGCGCAAAATACGTTTTTAATGGTTTAGTTTATTACAAGAAACTAATTCAGAAAATATGAGAGAATTATTTCCCCTTTGTTCACGAAACACAAATCGTAAAATATTTAAATAGGCAGAAAGCAGTCATAACTGTGTCTTCACTCTGGAATATGGAAATGTTTAGTAGTGAGGTCCTCTGATAATGCCATGGCTGGGGGGGGGGGGGGGCATGTGCTTAGAAGGCCTACCGGTGTGCCCATGTGACATTCTTTTTTACCTTCCATTTCTGACAGGTCAGACGTGGGAAATCCGGTATTTGAACGTTTATACCTCGTGAATAGAAGTCAATTTTCATTTTAATTTTAGAAGTTTCAGGCTTTTAAACAGTTTTCTCTCAGGTGGATCACACATAAATTCAAGTTATTCTGAAACAATGACACGTGGCAGCTCAAGTCAACAATTGTCGGAACTGTTGAACCACTGAGCTGAACAGCGGGAGACCACCGACAGAGTGGGTTATCAGGGTATGTCCCTTTGTCGATGACATTCTCAGGACATTGAACTGTGGTTCGAAAAGTGCTGCTAATTTTCACACCACAAGCAGGAGAGAAGAGGCTGGAGATAACAACTTCTGGTTGAAGTGCTGAGGGCGTGTCGCTTTGCTTTCGGCTTCAAGATATCGGATTGTGTGTGCGTGTGGCTGAATATCTACGCGGACGCATGTGTGTGTATACGTCCGTGCGCGAGCACACGCACACACAGGTTCAAATTACCAACCTTCACGACTTTTGGAAAATCACTGTATTTTGCCTGCGTTAAAACTGTTCAATTTGCTCTTTAACAGTAAATGAAGTAACTCATAGATGCATCGCACTTTTCTGGTGAACTCAGCAAGATAACCTGATGGATGTTGAAGATGTTTAACACGCTGGCAATTGGGCTGACTGTATATGTGAGTGGTTCAGTGCCAGTGGACGGAAACCAGTTTTCTTTCAGAAAGTGGGACTCAGCATAACGCAAGGAACACAAAAACTTAAGTCTACTTACTTGTGGGTTACTGCACGTCTTAGAAAACAATCGAGTGAGAACCCGGAATTGTTATATACCTCTCTGTAGACCCTTGTGTTATAAGTGTTACCTGTGGGTAACAGTGGGATGCTGCTTTACTGGTTTTGCAGCCTAAGGCTAATGATTTAACATCAGGAATACTCACGGCCTCTACTTCTTTTCTCCATAATGCCTGCCTGTCTGCCTGCCTGCCTGCCTGGCCTGGCTAGCTGGGTGGCTGACTTCCTTCTTTACTTCCTTCCTTCCTTCCTTCCTTTCTTCCTTCTCAGCTGTCTGCGGCCCCTCCAAAATATCTCCTTCTTTTTCTTGACCGAAATACCCTTGACAGCTAAAACGACTTTCTTACCCTTTGTCGCCGGAATCATGACAAACACATTTGTAGTGTTGTTTTGCGTTCAGAGCGAAATTAATGTATATCACGTGTAGATGGAAGATTATGCATGATATGCTTGTAAACGCATGTTTATGAGGCAGTTATATATTCTCTGTAAGATTCCGTCAATCGAACAGTAATTGGGCCCACCTTCACGCAAAAGCTTAAACGGTCCTTGTAGTTAATTTTCAGGGACATTATAGGCATGGTGCGGACAAGCCGCGCGATGTATTGGCATGAATGTGTCGCACAACTCGACATTGGTGCTAGGACACAAGGAGCGAGGGGGTATTTGTCGCTTAACGTCCAGCCGCAAACTATGTGCATATCAGGACGGTGTTGCTTAGACAAAGTTTACGTGCTGCCACACGGGCGACTGATGGTGCAACACCGGCCTCAGTCCCACCCAGTCACATTATACTGACACCGGGCACACAAGGAGCGAGAAGTAGATGCCACAGTGATGAGCAATAATGATGGCCATACTCAGGCTTTAGACAAGGTGCTCTATGTAAACTGCTAGAAAATCCATTTGGAATGTCTTAGTCAATCCTGCTTTAGGAAACATGTGATCAATCATAGATAAAGCGGCATCTCTTTTTCTCTATGAATGAAGCCTAGTGGTTTGCTTTATTGTTGAAATAATCTGATATGCCAATACATCGTGTGGCTTGTCCTGACCATGCCTATGAGATGTCCCTGAAAATTGACCAGGTGTTCGGACTTTTTTCCAGGTTAGGAGTGGGAGAGGGATGGGTGCGCTTAGGGGTGAGCGTTTAAACAGAAAGTGTTATCTCCGCGTGCCGATCTCAGGATCTCTGCAGGCCTGGGTAAAAATTTGTCCCCCCCCCCCACTTCCCTCCTTGCTTGTCGTTTACATGGGCCCCCTCCCACCTCCCGACTTCATTGAGGCTGGGGGAGAGAGATGGGGACAAACTTTCGAAAGCAGCCAAGCCGGAAGGCCAAGGCTGGAAGAAATTGAAGGGCGCTGAAATGAACAGGTGTAGGATGTCCTTCCGCGGCCAAGATGGGCTTGGGTGTCGTTCACAGTTTACACTCTGTTTCTCTGTCTGCCGCCTTTCCGTCGTGGTGCGCAGACGTGAGATGGATGCCCGCCTCGCGACACGTGCAGCTTCTCACCGATGGCTTCCCCCCCACCCACCCCCCGTACTCATAGAGGGCGCCCGTCACGTCGGGCGGAAGTGGCTTCCCACTGAGCGGCTCACGCGCTGGTCTCGCCGACTGCGAGAGAAATCGAGAGTTCGCTTCTGTGTCGGTATCTGCTGGAGGGCGCGCGGAAATCAAGCTCATCCAGTCGCCAAGGCGACCTGGGGCCAGGTGCATATGACGTCATTAGAAGCCTCCCCGTGCAAAGGACTCCAACGAAGAGAAATTCCAGAGGTGGTGTTGGTAGTGGTGGGGAACCTAAGAACAAGACTCGTGTACCCACACGCTGGCGGGCAGACGCCGTCGACATCAGAAAGTCTAACGTGTCTGGAAACCAACCTCTCATCTAAGATGGGTGACAACGAGAAGAGGAAAGACATCGGAACCAGGCAGCGCAGCTACACAGGAACCTAATCACGTTTTGTCATGGCCTCAGTTCTCTCCCCTGGCTGTTGGATGTCGGGTTAAAAAGAGTGAGGCAGGGCAACTGTTGCACTTGGGGACCTGGATAACTCAGCTGGTAGAACTGAGGACTAGCAGTTGGACGGTTGCTGGTTCGAATCCCGGTGTGGCCAAGGATTATTTCCTGGAGTTATACATTGTGCAAACTCCATTCGGCCAACTTCCGACACATTAAACTGCCTGTTTGCACTGGTCATCTTATTGATGCTATCAGTCTGGTGCATAGGACCCCATCCCCAATAGTGCGAAATCACCGCGAGGTGGAAGCACTGTCCTTCTAAATAACCGACCAACCAACCAACAGTTGCTCTTGCTTCAGACAGGTACGAGCGCACAGCTGGGTCTCACGCAGTCACTCATGTCGTGCTGTGGGCTCGCCAGGAGTTGTCTGACCGTTTTTCCTTTCTTCCCTCCTTCTCTCTATCATTGTCATCCCCTCTGCACCACCACTGCCGCCGCCGCCGCTACCACCACTACCTTTCGTTCTTTTTTCTTCTCGTCGTCCCCCAGCCATGCTTCAATGGATCAGATTGATTCACTTTATTCCTTCATTTCCTTTTATTGTTCACATGGATTCTTCTGTAAAGACGTTACGTATTCACGGTTCGACTGTGTTGAATGCAAACAGCTATACATCGTCTGCAGGAAAAGGTGATTTGGTTTCTTCAGAACTCAAATCTTTGTATTCAAAGACTTTCGCTGAAAACTCATTGACACAAATTTCAGAAAGTTTTTCTATCCATCTGAGACGAAAGAGACGTGGGAGGCAGGATGTTTTTAAACCACTGTTTCCCCCCCTCTCCCCCTGATTGTTCAGACAGTGCGAGACTTGCTTTACAGTTCTCTCTGCACCATCATCCCACAGATCTTTGCACTGTGCTGCGTCATCACTGTGCATTCTGCTTGTGACTGTATGTTACCCATTGAACACATCGCTTCAATATCTAGAGGATAAGGTGTTTCATTATCCAGAGGATCTAGGGAATATGCTGTTTCATTATCCAGAGGATAAGGTACTCGAATATCCAAAGTTTTAACTGTTATTATCCGGAAAACAAAAGTGCTCTAATATTCCGCATTTGCAAAGGTGAGACGTGCAGATGAGGAATAAAGCTAGAGCAAGACATGAGATGCTATTCAAATGCACTTATGTCACAACCTTTATAGCATCATTAGCGATAATTGCGCCTGTGAAAATTCATCTGTAGTCTACTGCTTTACTGAGCAGCAAAAGAAATGCAGAAAAAAGTTGAAGAATTGTTTGAGTGATACACGAGATGCGGACTCACTGATGTGCCAAATCTGACTCCACGGCCATAGTGAGTGAACAGTCTATTCTGTTTGTCATGTTTAGGGTCCGGTAGAATTTATATCATAAACTTTGTTGTAATTCGTTTGTTAATAATCTTATTTCACTTTGTATGTTAAATCTCCGTGTTTAAGCCTCTGTCCGGGCCGATTGTGCACTGGCAAGATCAGGCAGACACAAGAGTTCTCCTTCACACTTTCCAGCCAGCTAGGCGTTCAGTTGACAGGCGTTGAGTTAACATGGGTGACGGGAAACCGCAGGTGTGAATGCCAGAATGCTAGGGCTGAGGTAGGGATAAGGCAAAAGAAGGTGTTGATTTGCATTCTATTGCTGTGGGGCCGAAGGAGAGGAAACATTGACCTGGAGTGCAAGCAGCGCTTCCCTCCAAGAACGGATCGTGAGTGACTGAACCTGTGAGTGGAGTCTTGAATAAGGTAGGTATGTGGTGAGTGACTGAACCTGTGAGTGGAGTCTTGAATAAGGTAGGTATGTGGCGAGTGACTGAACCTGTGAATGGAGTCTTGAATAAGGTAGGTATGTGGTGAGTGACTGAACCTGTGAGTGGAGTCTTGAATAAGGTAGGTATGTGGTGAGTGACTGAACCTGTGAATGGAGTCTTGAATAAGGTAGGTACGCGCGCCTTATTGTTGTTCATGCATAGCAGATGACTGGAGGATACTTGTATGATAGTTGAAATGTAGACCTTACATAGATTGACATGCAACAGCAAACCACAGTACTCATCCGTATATGAATAATAAACATCTTTTGCTGTATTACTTCGTTATGTGATCTGGGGGACTGTCGGTGGATGGGGCACCGAGTCGTATGAATGCACTGATATACCATAACATAAATAATACCGTTTCGTTTCCACCTACTCGTTGTCTTCCTCTTAACGTCCGTCGGGTGAGGGTGAGCGCGCTAGAAGACACGTTAGGAGTGGAAAGAATTTCCCCGCGAAGACGATCCTGTTGTTATTCGCTGCAAACGTCGGTCGTACTCAACTGTCAGCTCAAGTTTTGATTACATGACTACGGCCTGCTCCATTTGGGTTTTGTTGTTGCTCGGTGTACAATTCGGGAGGATTTTCATTGTCTTCACTAAGTTTGAGGCTGATGTTAGGTATTGCAGTGATTCCTAGGCTGACGCACGCACACGCTACCAGAAGCACAATCATTACACTTGACTCTTATCTGGCTCAGGTGTGCTCAGGTGTTGGCGCGTCCAAGGGCAGGGGGCACAGGTGTGAGGTCAAGCCGCCTAGGTGAGCAGGGAACAGAGTTAAAGTTGTCACCGCCGGGAGTCTCTTTGTTTAATTGAACGTGTGTATTTACGTGCGTGGGGTCTGTCTTTTTTGTGCTGGTACTTGTCGCCTGGTGAGACCACAGCCGCAGGTAAGCTTCGAGCCCAGGTGCGCCGCTCCCATTGTCGCGAGGGCATGAATAAGGACACTCAGGTGTTCAAGCTGGCCTTCCCGTGTTTACAGCCACGTGTTCACCCAGGTCGTCCGAAGTACTTCTTCTCACCTGTTTGAGTGGGCTGCCAAACCTTGACCTCTGCCCATGGCATGCTTTCAGAAGCTGGAATCACAGCACAGCGCACTAGCTTGAACCGATATTGTGTCTTTGCTCGAACCGAACATTGAAGCATGCAGGGCAATGTCGACCGACAGTCTAAAGCTGTCGTGCGATAGCTGGCCAACATCGCCTTGTAGGCTGGGATCAGTCCGCACACCAAAGGGAGCGCACTCGACAAAAGCACGTGCCCGCATCAAACATGTTCGCAAGTGCTGCCCCCGGGCTGTAACACCTGACTGAGCCGTGACGTAATTCACACACCTGTGCAACAGGTACATACATCAAAGTGTCAACAAGCAGCCCTGCGCCCGTGATATCTTAAAAAAGACGGCCTTCACCTCCAGCAAAGTAGCTCTTGAGCTACTGGATACCAACAACACCTTCCGATAATGACTTCGAAGTATTTTAAATGATAAAATTGAAAATAAACGTAAGATAGTACTCTTTGAAACAGCAGCAAACGATTCGACAGCGGGTAAGGCGGTGGAAAACAAATGGGGCAACCGTTTCTTTTTTGGAAGCAGTTCGCGTACTATTTCTGTATGTACGTGTGGATTTATCATGCGGGGCACACCAAGCCCCTTGAACTACAGACTCCTCCATACCTTCTTTCACAGGTAATACATGGAAACGGTGCGCTTACAATTTTCCGATTGTACGCCATGAACTAAATTTATCAACACTTCTCATGAACTTACTTCAAACATACTGCCACTATTTGCGATCGAAAGATTTCATCTGAAAATGCAGTAGCGAAATTAATCAGATTTTAAAAAATAATCTTCGGTGGGTCGCTCAATTTTGGAGACTAAACGGCGACACCTGGTGACAAATGAATCCCACAGACAGAACGAGGGATACAGCAGTGAAACACGACAAACAGCCCCGGGCAACAAACTCATAAATTTTCAAAACGCAAAAACTGGTTGTAGTCTTGGGAGGGATGGTTATCAGCTAGTAATTACTTGAATCTTACTGATGGCTTTATTTTTTTAACACAATGTCTTCAAATGTTATTGTCTGTGTCATGGCGGCTCCTCACTCAGACCGAGAACAGCTGTCTGTGTCTCACTCAGACCGAGAACAGCTGTCTGTGTCATGGCGGCTCCTCACTCAGACCGAGAACAGCTGTCTGTGTCATGGCGGCTCCTCACTCAGACCGAGAACAGCTGTCTGTGTCTCACTCAGACCAAGAACAGCTGTCTGTGTCATGGCGGCTCCTCAATCAGACCAAGAACAGCAGCAGGCTTGCTTGCCGGATCTCAGGTCTACATTGAGTACAGACCAAGAAATCACTCAGGTCTACATTGAGTACAGACCAAGAAATCACTCAGGTCTACATTGAGTACAGACCAAGAAATCACTCAGGTCTACATTGAGTACAGACCAAGAAATCACTCAGGTCCACATTGAGTACAGACCAAGAAATCACTCAGGTCTACATTGAGTACAGACCAAGAAATCACTCAGGTCTACATTGAGTACAGACCAAGAAATCACTCAGGTCTACATTGAGTACAGACCAAGAAATCGCTCAGGTCCACATTGAGTACAGACCAAGACATCACTCAGGTCTACATTGAGTACAGACCAAGAAATCGCTCAGGTCTACATTGAGTACAGACCAAGAAATCACTCAGGTCTACATTGAGTACAGACCAGAGTGATTTCTTGGTCTGTACTCAATGGTGTCCACCTAGGGGCGTGTTCTAGTAGTTGACACGGGGTGTGGCTTCTGCTGTCTCTGACCTGATTGGTGGATATATGTAATTGTCTTGTTTACCACGTGCATGTGAATGAAAGAATCTATGGACGAAAGTTGAGATAAAAGTACTGGTTTAGACCGTCAAATCATCTTCCGCCCAAACATCCTGTGAGAGACGTCTTCTGCCAAAATCTCCTGAGTGGAGAGCAATTTCAGCCAAATCTACAGTGAGGGCATTGTTAGCCTGAACTCCTGTGAAGAAGAGCGGGTGTGGGGAGACATACTTGTCCTGTGTTACAAGTCTGCTGAAGGCTGGAGAATTCAGCTGCAGAATTGAGGTGTCTCGTTCTGCTAGACGTGTGGAAGTCTAGTAGCAGCGGCACGTGGCTTGAGTGACCAGTTGCATAGCGCAAGGGACTCTGCGAGGGTGTGTGATCCTTCCAGACTGGCGTGAGACTCTAGCACGTGTTCCTCTGCTGTGGGAAACCTCTACGCTGACCGGGCGGGAGAGGACTGCAGAACGTAAAGGAGGGAGACCGAGGACCGCGGACAAGACAACCGTCTGAAGCAGGGGGCGAAGGTCCCGCCTTACGAAGAGGCTGCCTGTAACGGAGCTCTTGGGCCTGTGCAAATCGTCATATCCTCTGTGGCGTGTGTGATCGTCAGCATCGAAGTCTGCTGTTACGTGGAGGTGTTCAAGAGGTCTTCAGGGTATCTACTGATGAACATATCCAAGGAAGGAGCGCTCCAGCGTACAGACTGTCGTGCGGACTGTAAGAAGCATTCGGGAATGAGTGTTGTGTTCTGTGAGTGTTGTGCATCACGTGGTCATTCTTTTCTCGTAAGCAAAGGCGAGATTGAGGTACCTGGTTTGTCATTGTGTTTAATGGCGAGGCGGGTGATGTAGGTTGCAGCACCTCTCTTAATCCACCTTACGACCAGTCATACAGTGAAACTTCAATCGGTACAGGCTAGAGCACTAAAAGTAGTACTAGGAGTCCCAATGAACACCCCAAATCTAGCAGTGCTGGCAGAGACAGGACAAAAACCTATAGAATTAATTATTAAGGAAAGGGCAACCAATTACTACTACAAGATACAGTGTCTACCTGCAGATCACCCAGTCAAACAGATCCACACAACAGCTCATAAACATCGCACAGGACAACCCACCCCACAACCAAGCATGCAAAATAACGCACAGGAAATAGAACACACACCAGCGGCAGACATTAACATAGAAGGGTCATACCCAGGCACAGGTCCACAAATCCCTCCCTGCACACTACAACCACCACAGATCGACACGGACCTCACCATTTATAACAAAGAAACTCAGCTCATCAATATACTCAAAGAATTCAGACAGAAACTCAACACTACCTATAAAGACCACTCCCCTTTATACACAGACGGCTCGCATGACCCGACCATTCACACCACAGGAATAGGAGTCTATTCACCTAAAATCACCAGTGTTGCAGCAGAGCTCCCTAGCCATACATCCATATTCACCGCAGAGTTCGTAGCAATACGCACTGCCCTAAGGTTGATAGCACTACAAAACAGAAACGCTGCAGCAGAAAAATCCTTTCTAGTTATTTCTGATTCACTTTCGGCACTCCAGGCACTCCAAAAACAGTCCTCACAAAGAATGGACGTAATATACGAAGTTCTAAACCTCCTTAATAAGTTTCATAACATGGGAATCCAAATAAACTTTCTCTGGGTACCATCCCATGTAGGAATCCACGGAAACGAGGAAGCAGATAGACTGGCTAAGCTAGCAATAAAAGACAATCCGACCACAAACGTCATCCAGATAAAAGTACCCATTTCAGCGGAAGAGAGAAAAATAGCGATTAAACCAGCTATAAAAATACAGTGGGACGAAAAGTATAAAAAGGAAACCAAAGGCACCAGGAGCTAGAAGAACTTCCGAGTAACGAGCTCACACTGTTTCACTCCAACAGAACCAACCAAAGTGGAGTAACCAGAATGAGACTAAATGGAGAATACCATCTTATTCGTAAGGATCCGGTGACCTGCAGTTGTGGGGACAGACTTAACACTTCCCATGTCCTGCTAGAGTGTAGCATAAATAGCCAGGAAAGGGATACGCTCAAAACTTCTCTACACAATCTAAACCTTGACTTCAATCTAAAATCGTCTCTAAATCCTCCCAAAAAATTTAGACAATACATAATGGATCTGACAGCGCAGGTAGTAAACGCCCATCCAGACGTTAGATATATTTAATAATAAAATAAATAAATAAAAAGGGGGCAATAACCATTAAAATACACCAAGTAAACTATAGGACAAGCGTAAACTGTACAGCACTAAAAAGTAAAAGGCGAACACCAAGGTAGAGATAAACAGATAGAAATAGGGCGACAGTAGGGTCGACCAGCAGGCGCTCCACCACTCAAGCCACAGGCAGTCACCTTCCTCCAGCCGCGCCAGGAAAGTGACTACATAGCCACCATCAGTCCAGAGCACCAAGCGAGGGCCCTCTTCCCTCCCCCTTCCTTCCCCAAGCCCAATACCCCCCTCCCCCAGTGCGAAATCACCGCGAGGTGGAAGCACTTTCCCTCCCAAATCAACAACAACAACAACAACAACAACAACAGGTTGGTATTAGACGTTATAGTAGACCTAGCTCGAACAGAAGGAAATTGCGGGACCCCTAGAGTTGAAACGAGTTGTAACATATATTGTCTTGATTGTAAATACTCGCTGTTTATATCAACAATACATTCTTCTTTTTTGTGTTCACTGTATTACAGTCTTTTGTTGTTCTTTATGGGAGACTGTAGGTGGTGGGGGCTCGGCCATGTGATTAAGAAATCATATCAATTAATTTTAGTAATACAGTGATAGTTCCACCTACGCACATATCACACTCTTGACGGTGGTCGTGTGAGCGAGAATAAGGAGGCGACCCGTCAAGAGCAAAAAGAAATCTCCCAGTTGTGACACAGACAGAATAAAACCTTAGATGGTGAA
>SMGT01000514.1:142433-178216 GCA_004794575.1 Lanistes nyassanus | reverse complement strand
AGAGCAATCTCCCTTGTACTTACGACTGGTTAAAAAATCATTTGATAGAACTCTGTAAGATCAGTTTATTCAAAACAGGTGTGACGAAATTAACATAAAAGACGTGTGCATGAACTAGAATGTTTAAAACATCTTTTAAATTTGAGTCTTAATTGAAAATATTAAACCCTAACCAGTCTACACCACTACTTAAATGTCGAACATTGAACAACAATTTTTCAGTCCATTCACAAATACTTCCGTAAGTGCCCTGGGAGGACAGACTCTGGGACAGAAACGATGAAGTTCCACTACCTACTTTACTGCGATAACTTTAACAATGAACGTAACGAACCCACACCTGCATATTTTAGAAGAACACCCCAATGGGGGTGGGGGTGGGGTGGGAGTGGTGTGTGGCTGTGTCCAGGTACAGCGCAGCTGCTGGAGTCGTGCACTTTATCCAGGTATTTGGCTTATGGTTATAGCTTTTCTCTCCGCTCAGGTGACGTTGTTCGATCAAGGTGACGTAGTTCGCGTGAGGAGTGACGTGAAGCAGGTCAAGTTCCTTAACAGGACACTAGGGTGGAGCGAAGAAATGGAACAGGTACGCACGTGTACAGAATACATCTTTGGCACATTTCATGTGATCTTTTAAGTTTCTAGAAAGGTAATTAATAATAACTACAGCAGCGACTGTGAAATACACTAATACAGTGATCCAGTGGGGGGCGGGGGGGGGGCAAGGCTCCTAGATATCTTTGCAAAGAGTTTGAAATCATAAATCATGAGCTCGTGGGACCATCGACTTTTTTGCTGACTATAGCAGTCAGCAAATAAAACTGGGCAAGTGTGAATTTCAGTAGGTTAGTGAAACTTCTAGACTTGTCCATCCCTGTTAAAGTATTATGGGATATTTTGATATTGTGTAGTGTCACCTTGCTGGGAGATTTTCTTTTTCTCTTGACGGGTCGTCTTCTATGCTCGCTCACACGACCACCGTCAAGAGGGTGACATACGCGTATGCGGAACTATCACTGTATTACTAATTAATATGACTTCGCAATCATATGGCCGAGCCCCCACCACCTACAGTCTCCCATAAGGAGCCACAAAACACCGTCATACAGTGATCACAGAAATGAAGAATTTATTGTACAATCAAGACGATCTGATATAACTTGTTAAGCTCTAGGCGTCCCGCAATTTCCTTCTGTTCGAGCTAGGTCTACAAGTACATCTAATACCACCCTACATCACCCGCCCCGCAATTACACACAATGACAAACCACGTACCTCAATGTGGGGGGAGATAGCCGAATGGAGTTTGCACAATGTTTAATTCCAGGAAATAATCCTTGGCCACACAAGGGTTCGAACCAGCAACCTCCATCTGCTAGTCCGCAGCTCTCCCAACTGAGCTATCCAGGCCCCTTAGATCTCTCCACTGAGGACGTTCGGGCTTTTATTCTAACTTTCGTCCATAGATTCTTTCATTCACGTACACGTGGTCGTCAAGACGTTTACATATATCAACCAATCAGGCCAGAGAACGCAGAAGCCACACCCCATGTCAACTACAAGGACACGCCCCTAAGTGGACACCTAGAGTGGACATAGCTACCCCCACCCCTTCTCGGCAGGTTATACCTCTCGGCTACATCAAGGCCCCTGATGGTTGATACTACGCATCAGCAGTTTCCTCCAGTTTCTCCCCTGCCCAGCTACCCCGCACCTGGCCAGCCTGACACCTACTCTAGCTACGGTCTCTTCCCGGCTGTGCCCCAGGGTGAGTAACACCTTGTCCCTTACTTCTACAGCCAGCACCCCTGATCAGAGGTGTGAACAGGAACCTAACCTGGGCTGGTGATGACATGAGCAGCTAGATGGCGGCTTGAACAAGGGGATAATGGACCTTAATTAGGGCCGGAGGGTCGTGGATGGGTCACACCTAGAATCTATGGTGCAATATCCTTGACCCACCAGACTCCAACTCGTGACATATAGTTTACCCTGATTTGCTGTGTTGATTATCTAACAGGTGATCGTTTACATACTAAAAACCACGTCATTTTATTTTAAAAAATCAGTGCCTGTTGCTGCATGGATATTTAAGGTCCTGAAGTAGAGTTTACCAACAGACGTCACGTCAAAGGGGTTATGAAAGGGAAGAAGGGGAGCTTACTCTACCCGCTTCCCTTTGCAGGCGTGCGGCAGAGTCGGGCGCGTATCCTGCGTGTCCAGTAACGGTAACGTCACAGTGAGACTTGGGGGCCGGGAACTGCAGTTTACTGCTTCCTGCTTGCTGCCGGCATTCGGTGCACCATTTGATGACGCAAATGCAGAAAAGCAGTCTGAGGGAAAGGCTGCGGCTGATTTCTCAACGATATTCAGACATACGACTAGAAGAGCTAGCGACGACAGTGAATTAGGTAGGGGGCAAGTCTAAACACCTCTTCACCTCTTGCCCATATAACAATCTACTGAGAAAACACAAAATTCACTTCCTGCTAGTATTTCCGGTTACAACAGAAATAAGCTTAGTCTTTGCTAGAAGCACCCCCTTTGGTTTTTTGATTCGGTTAAATGTAGTTAATCGCATCCTTGTACAGCACAAGAGTTTCATCAGGGGCTGTCTTAATGTAACCACTATCATCTCTTTCCCTTTTTTCCCTCTTTCCTTTCGGTGAACCCATCTGCATGTGTTGTACTAACACGTTCAGTTTACTTGCACACTAAGTGCTGGCGGAGAATCTTTTATTAAACTTTACACATCCCCCTAAGTTTTTTTAACAATATAGGACAAACAACTCACACACCATGTTCCGTGTTCCATGTTGCTGCCCCTTTACAAGTGGGAAAAGAAGGAAAAATCAATCAATCAATCAATCAATCAATCAATCAATCATGCTGACCTTTGTAGCTGTACTTGTGCAGACTTTATGCGCCTGCTTGGACTGACAGAGGGAACGGAAAACAACGGAGAAAACAGCGACCCAAAAGTGCAGGCACTTGTCCACGCCATGTATGCAGGACACGCGGGGGCTGTGCGCAGGATGATTGCAGAGGACCCTAGATTGGTAAATCTTGTATACAGTAATAATGAAAGGATACAACACAAAATTTACGTGTCCAGAAATGTTTTTCTCTCTCCTGTTATTATCAACTATTAATTATAGGCCCGCATGTAGACGAATGTAATGCAGATTTTGCTAGAGCTACATGTCAAGAGTAGTTTGAGGATAGAGGTATTTGGGTTCTCGTTTGATTATTGTGTTAATTATTACACTAGAGAGGGGATCGTGATTTGCATGCTGCGTGTTGGATGGGTGTATGTCACCCAAACAAGTCACAGAGAGACTTGAGATGTAGTTCATATTTTAGTTACAACTTCAGGTAACAAGTGTGATTATTTCGTTAAATTGTTCATTTTTGCCGCAGTGGATTAAAATCTAAGTGTATACTGATGTAATTTTTATTGTTGTCCTATCCTGCAACAATTTTCAGGCACCTATCTGTATGCAATTGTTACACTTTATTACAGTCCATTTGGATGTTATGACGAGGAGTGTTTCGTTGTTTTAAATGTGGCATTTGTCGTCGTTGCATTTTACAATGGTAGTGGTAGTCTATACAGGGTGACTATCATCTGTCCAGCTTGCTGCAACTTACAAGACTTTCACGCCGCTTGGCTTCGCTAGTTACATGGGCTTGATTGGCATGATGAACATTCTGGTTGATCTGGGTGCAGACATTAACTGTAGAGACGGGAAGAGAAGAACACCCCTCATGAGTGCTATAGAAGGGTAAGACCTTTACAGTACAACTTTCTTACAACTTATTTCTTCCTCCCAAAGACGTAACAATTGGGGACCTAAAGAGACTCAAATCTCCTGCAAAAGCTGCTTCTTTAAAAAGAATTGAAGGAATGTTTCTGTTACGATGGCAGCTTGGGTGGTGTTTGGGTAGGGTTGTCTGGCATACAGTAAAATCACTTTCGTCTAATGTGGAATTCAGGCCAGCAATAATAACCTAATACGTACAGTAGTAACCATTTGGTTTATTCGGGCGTAAGTACGGTCACAGAAAGCGCATTTCTCACAGGTAAAATCCGTTTCATGATTGAGTAAACGCACTTTTACAGATATTTTTAGGAAGATGTGCGTTGTACTTTAATCTAGAATGCCCGGCCTGCTAATCTGTAGAAGCATCCATTTTCCTATCTACTTGTTATTGTTATGCAGCAACATGGAAATGTGATCTCCAGTACTCTGTATTTGAATTTTCAGCACAGAGCCACAGGCGGCTTTTCACCTGATAGACAGAGGAGCAGACGTGAACTTACCTAACCTGTCGCAGGACACGCCACTGCATTTTGCGGCCATCAGGAACATGCCAGAGGTCATCCAAAGGCTTATCTTGTGCGGGGCTGACGTCAATGCCCAGGTAAGGTGTCCAGCGCTGGTTTATGGTGAAGGCAAAGAGTGGGTTTGGTTGGCGATGTAAATGCCGAGAAGCACAATGGGTGGGAGAGTGGTGTTGTTAGTGCGATATTCACAGCCAAGATAACTTCGAACTGTTAGTTAATAAAAACTCTGTTTAGTCTTTTGCGCACGCATTTATAGAAAGGACACGACTTTTTCTTAATTTTTTCTCTCTGTTCGCTTATTCTTTTGACAGAGTTTGTGTGTACACTTTAGGTCTCTCTATTCCACTTTGCAAATTTTAAATATGTTGAAACCAGCTGTGAAATGCATGCTTAAACAAGCTGTGGCCGTTAAAACATTTTATACGCCGTATGGCTCAATTTCGGTTTCTGAACTATTTTTAAGACTAACCCTAGATAGTTTCCCAGATAATGATTGACCCCCCTCCCACCTCCCACCCCCACTACCCAAAGTTGCATCAGAAGGCTAGTGAGTTTGGGATTTCTCAACTATCTCTGATGCCTCCACATAATACACTGCCTGATTTTAGCTCTTAGAGAGTGACTACGTAATTCGAGAAGGTTTCTACCAAGTTAATTACGTTAGGCTCGATGCTGTGCATTGACTTGGAATTTTGAAATTTCTGTGCACGTCGCCTCTGTGCGTGCGTGCGTGCGTGCGTGCGTGCGTGCGTGCGTGCGTGCGTGCGTCTGTGAAAGGGCGCATTCGCGTGTGCCTGCATAGTTCCGAATAGGAGGTACAGGGAAAAAGAGAACTTGCGCTGTCATTTGTGGTGATCAGGCTGCTGGGATCTTTTAATCCCTTGCAGGATGGCTTCGTTCTTCTTGGACAATTTTGTCTTCTGGTGTAATCAGAGTTGTATGTCGCTTAAAGTGCTTTGATTTGTTTGTTTCAGCTTTTAAATTGTGCTTAATTTTGACAGCAGTTCAAACTCTGAATGTATTTCATGATGTGAAAGGATTCTTCCGGAGACACGCCTCTTTTTGATGCCATTTATTACGGAAAGGACCAGGCGATCGAGACTTTGCTTCAGGTTCCATGTCTCAACAAACACATCAGGAATTTCAAAGGCTACAACATGCTACAGTATGCATGTCTGCAGGGGAAACCCCGGTAATGTGAACGTCTTACACTTTATGAGTACAGCACAACATAATTCAGTATATTCAAATCTCTATACTGCACATTTGAATTAATATACGGTGTATGTTAAAATATTTCGTAACCATATCTGAAAATATAAACATTGATTTAATGTACCTTGCCACATATTATGGGGTCTGTGTCTTGTTCAGAGAATATTACTTCAGGTTATTTTGACCTGACCAATGTGGGAACTTTATTTGATAAAGCTGGTCATGTGTATATACATGGAACAGGTTGGGCAAACACACTTGTCTAGTTAAGAAAGGCCCTTTGTCTATTTTAGTTCCACTTTGGTATTTTTTGGGTCTTCAATGAGTTTGAAAATCAGCTGACTCGATTTAGAAGCGACACAAAAGACAGCTTGGATCTGGGCAACCCATTATCTGATCACGTAAACCACCGCAGAATGAAACGTCTTAAAGCTTTTCTTAACTAGATGAACACGCCCATAGTTTGCCCGGCATGGCCATGTTTGGTGAACCATCAGGCACGCCCGAACAGTGAGGAAAGTCCGTTACGATTTGCCCAAGGCTTTGGAGCTGATGCTGGAACTACCAGACCGCCCGGAAGTTGACGACAGACACGACGATAATTACACAGCACTTCATATCGCCACCTACAACGACCACGTGGAGTGCGTTGGCCTGCTAGTCCTTCTGGTAAGAACTGGACAGCATTGTACATGTTGTCTGTTGGTAAGAACTGGACAGCCTTGTACATGTTGTCTGTTGGTAAGAACTGGATAGCATTTTACACGCTGTCTGTTGGTAAGAACTGGACAGCATTGTACATGTTGTCTGTTGGGAAGAACTGGATAGCATTGTACATGTTATCTGTTGGTAAGAACTGGACAGCATTGTACATGTTGTCTGCTGGTAAGAATGGTACAATGTTGTTTAAATTGTCTGCATTTATTTTATGCTGCTGATGTTAGAACCTTCTTTGAACAGATGTTGTTGCTTTTCTTAGCTTGAAATGGGGTCACTCTACAGTTAACTGCAGACGTTGTGTGATGCCTGTGTAAGTGTGTGCGTCAGTACGTGTGTACATGTAGGTGAGCGGGGAGGGAGTTTTTAGGACAGAGAGATCATATTTTCTTCAACATTTTCTCTTCAGCAGTGACAAATGAATTTTCCACAAGCTGATACAGATATAATTCGGCTGGTTGCCTGACTGGCTGATTAATATCGATCCCGTACACTTCTTGTTGTTTTCCCACAGGGAGGGGCGATAATAGATCACGGGGACGGGCGTCGGCAGTCAACTCCCTTGCACCTGGCATGCAGAAGGGGACACTTCATGTCGGCACAGTGCCTCATAGAAATGGGTGAGTGTTACAAAACTCATGTAGGAAAAATAGGCAACAAAGGTCATTTTCTCCTTTAATTAATTCTCACAAGTTTCTACCTTCTTAGTATTGACACCTTAAGGCTCCTCAACATTTTACCTCGTGTAAGAAAAAGGTGGTTTAGAAAACTCGATAAACTAAACATAGGTCAGCCTCTGCCGCTTATGGCACAAATTTGACCTCTTAGACAATGTTGTGCAGTTTAGCTGGATAGCTTCTTTGTCTCCTCGTGAACAGGGGCGAATGTCAACGCCACCGACATCTATGGAAACACACCTTTACACCTGGCCATGGGGAAAGTCCCAGAAGGACTTGTCAGCGAGGTACACGCGGTATTGTCTTCATTTATGAGACAAGATAAATAATGGCAGAGCAGCACTTTCAGCACATTTAGACAACTTAAGAAACGAAAATGCATAGACATTTACAAAACTAGTCTCAACTTTCTACGATAATAGTAACAGATTTGAGTTGGCTTTAGAAAAAATATAAATCGGACTATGAAATCGCCTTTACCTTCTGACAAATTCGAAAGCACAGCCACTAATTATGTTAATACATATGCTAGTTCTGTTAGCGAAACTGCATGATCTTTACATGTTCATAGGTTGATAGTACGATTTATTTCTGGAGTCTCGGAAACTGCAAACATATTATTTTGAGTTCGTTCTATTGTTTACTATTTATCTTCTGTCGTTTATTCTCAGCGTGTCCTGACACCTGAAGATAGCAAACGGTTAGCCCGTCTGCTGACTGATAGCGGAGCATTCGTGCATTCACTGGACTACCGCGGGCGAACTCCCCTGGATTACGGCGAAATCGTCGTCCAAACAGCTGTTCGCCAGTACATCGCTGACAGGTAAACTGAATTAATGCGGCGCGCACACAGCTTGATCGAGCCCAATGCAAACAGGGGCAAATGACTACTCAAACTGTTCTCGATAATGATTTTACTCTAATTCCACAGAGAAATTCTTCACTCTGTCTCTGAATAAGACTGTACTAAAATATGTGTCTAGACAGAAAATTGAGACTAAGTACCAGTTTGAAAAACATAAACTTAGTCACTTTTGTTTTGATGCTCGATTGGGCTAGTTTTTATGACTCATTTGCTATTGGCCCACATTACAGAATCTGTTTCAGTGCTGAGCATAACACCAACTGCAGTGTTACCAGGATGAAGTGGTTTCAGGTACAGCAGCAGAAATAAAAACAATATTAAAACCAGCTGTTTTCAGACAAACTAGACGCCTCCTTTGATCTATTTACCTCAGAATGCACCTTTGAGATGCTCAATATTTGTCACATTGGCTACAGTTTGCTCACTTCAGTGTGTGTGTGTGGTGATAACAGAAGGTGTAGGGATAGGAAGAGACATAACAACAGGTTCAAATTTTAAGTGTGCGATGAGGAAAAAATATCAGTAGCTTCTGAGAATAGTGTAGGAGCATGCAGTCCCGTTTACAGGTACATATTTTCTCGATTTAGAAAATGTAATGCAAAACACCATCAATTAAATAGCTACCTGTTCAAGCCGTTCTAAAACTTCGCGATAGAGCAACTCGACAGTACTATATTGTGCTTTACATTACTGTTACTTAGAATATGTTATATTTCGTACCGAAAGTTACTCCTTACAGAAAGTGAAGTACATCGACTGCTTACATTTGTTGGAGATGCAATGACCATTTATGTACTTGTTCCTTAAATTCAGCGCGTTCTGAGATAGATCTGTTATATGCAATTTTATGTATAGGTCTTTAGACAAAACGCAGCCATAAAAGTGTCTGTCGCAAGTGTTCGGACGGCGTCACTCGCTGTCCGTTGGGTGGGGCACACGTTGAGGACAAGGAGATGGACAACACAGATGACAGAACGCACGAACTCACGTCAAATTTATTCCAGTGATCGATTGATCTATCGATCGATTCATCCATCCATTCATCCACGCTAGCATGTGCGCTCGCGCGCACACACACAGGCAAAGGCAAAGAATCTTGTGCGTTCGTCCGTGCACGTTTCTAGTCTGGCTAAGTTTGTACCTCGTCTTTCACTATTGCTCATCATGTAGCCCTTTAGCAAGTTGGTTTTCTTGGATTACCAGCTGCTTGTAGTCAAGAGTGCTCCCTTCCCCCTTCCCCCCTACCCCCCGCTCTGCGGCGACACAGCGAGAAGCCGTCTTTCCTTTTTCCTGCGCGGCCCCGACGCCCACATCGACCCCCTCCCACCCTCCTTCTCTTTTCTTGTTTAAAAATAAAGCCGTAAATTTAAAACATGTTTTATGATGATTAGTCTGAACCCCACCTCTTCAAACACCCCCCCCCCATTCCTAGCATCTCGGCGGGATAAGAACGAGCGAGACCTTTTAGTACACTCTAAACTCAAACCGACCACCCTCTCCCCCCCCTTCCTGCGGCTCCACCCCGTGCAATGTCCCCCGCTGCCATACTTGCCCGTACCTGAACACTGCCACAACCACACACCCAATACCACTTTTGTCATCAAACGCAACTTCACCTGCACTAACAGTAACATCGTCTACGCCATCACATGCACCCTCTGTCCCACCCTGTTCTACATCTGTGAGACAGAACGTACACTCAACACCCGCTTCACAGAACATCTAGCTGACACTAAACACCGCAGAAACACACCAGTTGCACGTCACTTTAGTACACCCCACACACAGCTGACAACATGAGGGTCTGTGGTATCTGGAAAATGAAGGGCGACTCCACTGACCATAAGAATATGGAGTCCTACTTCCTTACCCATTTTGGCACCATGGCATCCACAGGTCTCAACCTTAAACACTGACCCTCCCCCTCCTTTCCCTTAACCCCCTCACCCCTCCGTCTCTCTCTTACTTTTTTCTCACCTCCCTCCCACTCTCTCTCTCTCGCACACCGACGCCTCCTTACCGGCGCTGTTTTCTCTCTCTCCCCCGCCTACTATCTACCCCCACCCTTCTCTTCCCTTTCTTGCCCACCTTGTGATTGGCTGCCCTTCTTTAACCCTTCTTACTCAATGTCCCTTGGTCATTTTCCTGCTATGCAGCCCACGCGCCACATCTACCGCAGCTAATTCTTTTTCTTTTTCGTATTTTCGTCGTGTTTGTGTCGTCCTGATGAAGGGGTGGTGCCCCGAAACATGTAGATTGTCTTCGTCTTTGTCCTTTTCTAGCTTGGTCCAGTTCCCTTGTTATAAATTTAATTTGGACTTTCCTCCAAGCGGCAGTCACTTGTTTTTCTTTAATTTTCTTGCATGATCGTCCTTATCCTCACTTCCGCTTTAGTTGTTTACGTCACAAGTGCGTATCAACAGCATGCGAACATTGTTGCAAACCGTCCCAGGATCCACATATTGTTACCAGCAAAACACGTGAAGCATGTTTCTTTGTATTTAAAACCTGATATTGAGAACTATAAACAAGAAAATGAATCTTTATGCTCAAAAGATTTGAAGTTGCTTTGGACTATTATATTACTTTAGCCATAAACTTTCGGCTTACTCTATCTGTTTACAAAACGCGCATGTTCGTGTGACTGGGTGCGTGGGTCAACAATCTGCTATTACGAAGCGGGTTTTGCACACGCTTGTCTTTACTAAACAGTAAACAAACTCTGGGCAAAATTGAGTAAAACGCGGATTGCTGTGTACCAGAGGCGGATCTGAGTGGGGATTCCATAGGTTCTAGAACACCCCTCCCCCACACACAGTACATGGCACGGAACAACAAAGCTTGGAACACCCGCGCACACACACACACACCCCTCGCCAAGAAAAAAAAATGGAACAGCAAAACTCGTCCGGTGGTACCCCCTCACGCCTCCAGGACTAACTGATCCGGCCCTGCTTTGTACCTAATAAAGTTTGTTTATGTTTACTGTGTACGCCTCATAATCCATTTTCTATCAGCTATTTTGTAATTGAATTACGTGTAAATCTCAAGAAACAGTGTGAGCAAACACAACTCTATTAGTCATACAAAAGTCGCGCGAAAATACGTATCTCTCGCGTTGCATTATAAACTTTGGCATTTACACGAGATATACGAGTGCTTCCTCTTAGTGTCAAACCTGCATTATAGGACCCATTAACTGACAGCAAGACCCACTAACTGACAGAAATACCCACTAACTGACAGAAATACCCACTAACTGACAGAAATACCCACTAACTGACATCTAAAAGATGAGTCGGGATGAATGGCCCCATTCCCCTCGGCCACAATTATTTTCCGACCGACCCACCGACCCACCGACCGACCCACCGACCGACCCACCGACCGACCCACCGACCGACCCACCGACCCACCGACCCACCGACCCACCGACCCACCGACCCACCCTTGTTTCTGAACTCCCCACCTTCATCGTGTCTTTGTTAAATACTAGACCGCCCAACAAATAAAAGTTTAATAAGTAAACAAAGCTTTTCATGACATTCATGAGAAAATTTGCTTATTTGTTCTATGAAATAATTGTATGAAATAAAAAGAAATTCGACATTTTTTCCAGTATATTAACATTTAAGCAGCTGCTTCACAAGCTTTTACAACAGGAAAAATGGCAACGAATCCAGCACTAAGAGGAACAAAGCGTAAACACTATCCTTGGCGCAATAAGTAGGCCACATTGTCTTGGAGATATTGCTAGATAGGTAATTTTAGAGCGAGAGAGATTCAACATCCTGCTATGGGGGGATGGGGTCCTATTACTAAGCTATGCTCCGAAAGATCCACCAGAACGCTAGCTGCAGTAAAAAGCCGATTGCAGGGAGATAGTTTGATGTTCGTGAGATGGCTATGGAGTCTGCCCAATGTTTAACAAAGGAAACAATCCTTGGCCACAACTGAATTTGATCCAGTGAACTTCCTTCCACACGCTAGTCCGAATCTCTGCCAGCAGAACTATCCACCCCCCGCTGATATCTTGGAGACGACGGTGGGTGCAGTCTATGTTTAGAAAGATCACTGAGACGGAGTGGTAAAGGAAACCACCTTTAGTATAATTAAATCCAGTCATGTTATTTGTAGGTCACATCGGGAAATTCCGATTTCCTGTAGCGTCGAGAAGTAAGATGGCGATAGAGATGTCCCACCGAAATTGTGATGGAAGTTTGTGTTATTACTGGACTCCATCGTGACTGGTGAGTATCTTCAGAAACGTCTACACTTCACCATCACGAATTCTGCTTGGGTAACAAGTTAACAACAATATGCCTTCTATGTGCGCGATCCAAGATCGGTTCGGTTTTGTGTGTCAGCAGGGGTTCAGATTACAGGAAACCAGAACGACAGATTATTATTTAGCAATGGAAAATAAAGTTCCGCGTAGCTGAATGGCCTCTATCAGAGTAAGCTGAGGCAAGACGCTCTTTTGGATACCGCTCCCCACCCCCAACTCACACACCCACACATTCACTCACAAAGTTAGAAGTCACTTGACAGATGATATCTCCTAATAAATATTACCAGTTTAAAACATTTAACGCAGAGAAATAAATAATACGCCTCTATACACCTTTTCCCAGTGACTTGATTGTCTTCCTCTTGATTTTTGAAAAAGTCAAGATTCAGTCTGTCGTATGTCAGCGTCTGTTCCGACAAATAACAGAAATCGCATTTCTCTGTCAGAGAAATATTTTGTCAAAGTCGATTTCTCTCCCCCTTACCACCTCGTGATCTACGTTTAACTCAGGAATGTTGTTGACGTACTTACAGAAGTAAAACATAAAAATTTCAGACTGGAAGGGTTTTGTTGTTGTTGTTGTTGTTGTTGTTGTTGTTGTTGCTGCTGCTGTTGTTGTTGATGATGATGATGATGATGATGATGATGATGATGATGATGATGATGATGATGATGATCTAAGCGTTCTCAAACCACTATCAGTGACCCGATGATAGTTCATTTGGTAGTACTATTACTTGTACTGTCCCATGCTGATAGGAACCTTTCTTTCGTCTGCTGCACAGGTTGTGATGTAGACAGGCTTGTGGTGTGCCTGCCGATCTGACTGCCAACTGGAATCCGTGTAACGGAACAGACACTTGTAATTTAAAAATGAGTCTAATTGCCGGAAATCCGGCCTAATGTCAGCAGCCAAATTCTTTTGCACAAAGTATGCAGCGACCAGTTCACGAAAGAACAGACATAACAATCCTCGTAGCCCTAAGATCTGTCCGTTAGGAAGCTCCAAGCAGCCCTGATTTACATCATTTAGATCACCTGTCAGCTATGACGTCACTTGTCGGCACGCGAGTGCTGCGAGGTCCTGACTGGGAAGAGGGCGAGGCTGATGGGGGAGAAGGGTACCTTGGCACTGTTGTGAGACTTCTAGGCGGCGGTGAAGTGGTCGTCTTGTGGGACATGGGCAACGAAAGCACGTGCAATGCAGGGAGAGATGGGAAATTTTCTCTGAGGGTTTTAGATTCGGCGCCAGCTGGTGAGTAAATGAATATAACAGTAGGCTTATAATCGCAGTAACTGGGACAAAGTGACTTAGGTGGAATTCTATATGCAGTGTCATAAATAATGCACATTTTTTGAAAATATTATGTGCTTGTAGATAATCTTTAATCATGCATTATTTCTTTTCTTCACTCGTTCGTTCGTGCATGTGTGTGCGTTGATTAGTTGGTTCCATAGCTCATCAATTCATTGTGTGCGTGTGCATTAGTTGGCCTCTGTGCGATTATGCCAATGTAAGCACGTCTTCTATAGATGATTGTGTTCCATTCGGAGCAAAGATTTCTTAAAACAGCAGAATGTTGGTGATACTGCATTTAAAATAACAATGTTCTGGGTTCTTTTTTAACTCCCATTGGTGATTTTGCACGAGTTTGAGACAGCTGCTCTTAACGGCAGGTGTGCATCATCCCAGTGTGGTGTGCACGGAATGTCATGAAGATGTTATCTGCGGCGTTAGATGGAGCTGCCAAACCTGCATCGGATGTGACCTCTGCACCTACTGTTACGCAGACGACAAGCACTCCATTGGACACGAATTCACACGCATAGACTACCCCGGTGATGCAGGGTAAGTCTTATGGCCATCTGATACGTGTGGTCTCAGAATAATGGGTCCTTTAATGGGTATATCACCCATACCCGAGTTTCAGATTACTATGTATAACGGTTGTGACCAGCATATGTAGTGGATTCTGGGTCTTGTTGCCTGTGTTGCTGCCCACTGAGACACAACACACGTTATATTTTGATCTTTACTGTTTTGAGCTGACATGGAGTGCACGCGATCCTGCTTACTTTAGTCCTGACTGCATTTCTGTGTTCGGCGTTTGACCCACACTCTTTTTCATTGCTGCAGAAGGGCATTTGCGTCTGATTCCTTAAACACCTATGAACACGCATTCATAGGACAGTATAGCTCTTTCGTTCGTTGTTTTATTTTATAAGACATTTTATCTTTGATGGTCTTTAGTGTGTTTGTCAACATTCTAATACCACCTGCGGGTGAAGAAAAATCTGAAACCTAAAACTAAAAATTACCATTTACTAAACAGAGGACAGCTTTACAAATTAATTTGAGCGAAACTTCTAGAATGTACTTGGTTTTGCATACAGCTGAAATGCAGCACTCGTAATTCCCACTTTTCATTAGCCTCGCACTGCCCAGAAGGAAAATGAGTGTCAGATGTCGAGCCATCGGAATATTTCCGGGTGCAAAGGTCACACGTGGTCGTGACTGGAGCCAGCGGGACGAGGATGGTGGGCCAGGTTCTGAAGGGGAAGTCGAGTGTTTCGAAAAGTCGGGAGTGGAGTATCAGAGAAACAGAGTGCGCGTCAAATGGTCGAACGGAAGAACCAGCAGCTGTCGTCTTGGGGTCAATGGTCAAGTGGACGTTTCATGCATCGAGGAAGAGGTGGGACCGTTCTACTACAGGGATCACCTGGCACTGCTTGGTGAGAAGAAACCTAGTGACCTTAAAACAGCAGTTAAGGAGATTTAGCCAAAAGAAAAGTGAGCGTTTTAAGCTGTTTGTGCTTAGCATTCGCTTCTCAGAAAACGTTTTAAAATGAAAACTTATCTGGCAACATTCCAGAAACAAGTTGTTTAACATGTTGCTCTAATTAATTTTTATGATTTAAGTAAGACTACTTAAATTATCTCTCGGTTTTGTGGAAAAATAAAAAATTAGTCTTGTTTGAATGGAGCAGCAGATTGAAGGGACTTTAAATTTCTTTCGAAACAACTTTTGTCCCAAATTACTTGACAGACGCGACCAAGGTGGATCTTGCAACGAAAGAAGCGACAGAAAGTTCCGCACCCTCCAGCGTTCAGTTTAGTTCATGTCCGGCAACCACTCAACAAAGTGGACCTGAACTGGGTAAGCGCGAAGAACCACAGGTGACAGCTGCGGAAAGTAGGACTACAGTAACTCAGTCCGGCGAGGGAGTGAGTGAAAAGGACCAAAAACAAAAGGAACAGAAGGAGGAGGAGAAACGAAAAGGAAATGTACACCAAACTCAAGAGAAAACAGAGAAGGGACGCGAAGTCGAGGAGCAAACAATATTTGTACAGCAGGGATCGGATGATTGTTCCTTCGCGTCAGGGGATCTGGTCTCCATTGGGGTCGGAGGAGTGAGGTTAAAAGAACTTCAAAGAGGCCACGGGGGCTGCACAGCAGGAATGATTAAGGTAAACGAGAGAGAGAGACAAACAGGTCGTGGCGCTACATTGATTTTATCAGCTGAGACCTTCTGTTAGCACGCCCATCTCCTTCCATATATTTTCCTGCTCATCGCCTTCTTTCTATCCATACATTTCCTACTTTTCATCGATCTGTTTCTTTCTCTCTCTCTCTCTTACACCTGTCGCGTACCATCTTCAGAACACAGTGATGGCATCTTAGCTCCATTATATGATGAAATAAATGTAGAAATACATATTATTCAGATATGTTTGGTAATCAGTGTGGTTGCATTCAGTGCATAGGTAAGACTGGACAAGTGAAAGGATTTGCTGGGAAAAGTACTGTGGCTGTATTGTTTGATACTGATATCAACCTTACCTACCGTGTCAACCCTACTGCGCTTGTAAAGGTGAGTTTAGGCTTATGAAAATACACGTACACATAATTTCCTTTAGAACTGATACTTTACGACACCGTTAAAACCCATTTCATCAACACATTAGAGCTAAAATTGTGACTAAGAAAACGTTTTTCAACCTTTAGCACGAAACTTTAGCTTGCACTAGGAGAGGTGGTTGGTTAATTAATGTTATGAAAGAAATGTGATTGACACTGAGTGATACTTGAAGAAAGTAACTGCTTGAGGAGATGTTGCTGCATAACTTATGCCACCTGCATGTAATGTTTGCGGCTGTCGCAGACCTCAGTGTTTCAAGCGGGAGATACTGTGCGAATAAAACCGGACGCTGAGCTGGCCCAAATCCTAAATTCCCAAGTGGGCTGGAGATCAGCCATGGAGGCGGTGAGAAAAAGTTTTAACAGCGGGTGGATTACAATAATGCAAACTACTGTTGGCACATATGACAAACCAACGAAAGCAGAGAAGCATATATTAGTAAAAATTCATATCGGTTATCTTATTGATGTTCGATGATTGATGATTCATGGAAACATATTTTCAACGTTTCGCTTTTCATACATGTTCGTATAGCTATTATACATGTTCCTATTTTTGTTATCTACTTGAACACATTTGTAAATGTAGACACTTGGCAAGGTTGGCAAAGTTGTGCAAGTAGACAAAGACAAGAACCTTCTGGTCACATTTGGCAGCTGCGGCTTTTACTTTGCTCCTGCCTCATGCCTTCATGCACCAGGGGCACCAACAGATGTCATTTCAGCAAAAAGCGAGAACACAGAAAGGACTGTCGACTATGGCAAAGGTAACACAGTTTCTTTTTTAAAGTTGAGATTCTTTCATTTATTGTTAAGAAATTACTTTTTAACACCTGCTTCATCTCTCTGTTTCAGGTTTCCACATTAAACTACTATTATTTTTCCCCAAAAAATAATGAAGTCTAACGAAAAGATATCTTTTTGTGACTATATTATAATAACAGGTAAAATAACATTCGCGCGCTTTTCCCCCCTCTCCTCTTCAACGCATAAAAACAACACCAGTAGCAACATGCAGGAAAACCATGACGTGAACCTGACAGATAACACATTCAGATTTGTTGTTTAAAGAAGGTTTTTAATGATATGAGGGGGAGCTTCTTAGGATGCACGGCAGAGCAGAAGTTAGTGCTGCTGTAACATTTTATATCTTTCCCCTCCAGAAGCACCCCGTCGTGGTCTTTTTCTGCTACTCCCTCCCCCCGCCTCCTCTTTTCTGTGAATACTATGAACGCGACTCTTTCGTATCTTGACATGTAGCTGAAAGAGTTCACTTTCTACAACTGCTGCATGAGACATTTTTTTTAAGGGATATACGACTTTTTCTTTGGCTGTATTATTGAGAGACCAGGAGATCCTGTTCTGTCGAATGAAAGAAGACAGATGAGTATAGCCAGCAAGGAAATGATTTTTTCTAATAATATAAATCAGTGCACTTCTAATGACAATACACGTTAGACATGTAGCACGAAGCGCAGTATTTTATGCGTGTCGTTCACACGTTTACTCATGGCAGCAAATCTGTTAGCATGTTGTCTGTCCCGTTCCCACTGTTGTAAAAGACACTGTATGCTAATTTACCGAAGTGGTGACACCGCGACTTATTTCAGTATAGATCTAACTTGTTTATAATGCACCTTCTTTGTTCGGTAAAGGCTTTTTTGTAGAGACCTTCTCTATTCAGCACAAGCTATTTCTGCTTGGTACAAAGTACAGATTGTCATTTAAGATCTTTGAAGATCAGTAAGACCTCTGTTCATTATAGATATTTTGTATTCCTATAGAATGCCTCTGTTAAGTGGAATGAAACGTAGAATATTGTCTGTTACATATTTACATTCATAATTACCAGACCCAACGGACGGTCAATCACAAAAGAGAAATTTCGTTTACTTTCTGTAAGTGTCACTTGGTCACAAGGATGCCTTTACCAATGAAAAAGAAATCTAGAGTTTCTTAAGACCTAGTGTCTTAATATTTCTTTACGATGATTTTGCAGCATCAGAGAATCAACATCTGTTTACAAGTTTCCCCGAGTCCCTGTTAAGCCAGCCAATCAGCGATCTCGGAGCTGACAGGATGGCGAAGCTGTACGCAGCAATATTGAGGGACGATGACGTCACATTAAGACAGGCGTGCCAGCAAGATCCCAGTATGGTATGCTGTGATGGTCACGAACATAGTTTGTCACGCACATGGTTGCTCTAGATTTCTAAGACATTTTTGTAACTTTAAAAAGAGAAAATATTCGTGTCAAGTCAAGATTTTATGCTGTTTGTATACTATGCCAGTAGTGATCACTTGAGGCAGTTCGCATTTTGGATCAGATTTATTACATTTCCAAACTGACACACGGCTGCATTATGGAATATCCGTAATGTGTGTTCTTTAAATAGCGTACAGATTACATTCACTTGGTGAGGTCTGTTGGTGGTTGAATGATTAAATGTGTCTCAGATTAATCGGGAGTACAAGGACTTCACGCCGCTGACCCTAGCCGCTCACACTGGCAACCTGCGTTGCACCAAGGCGCTGATCGAACTGGGGGCTGACGTGAACTATTGCGTGAGTGATGACGTCAACAAGACCCCTTTGTCTGCGGCCTTGGACGGGTGAGTTCCGTCCCTTAGATTTCCAGACGTGGAATACTTGCGTTGTCGGACATCTGTAGAAATTATATTCTTTTATTTAGTCTCAGCAATCTTTTTTAAGCTGCAACAGGCCTTCTAGCTCATGCCTCCCCTATAGACGCACACTTTTCAGCCTTTTTCAAAAATTCATAAAAAATAACCCAATACAATAGAAACATTATTTTAAACATCGTTGGCACCATCAATAATCAAAGAAAACTCATGTCTTAGTTTCTCGGACCTAGTTCTGCAATTTATAAATTCTTAATAGCAACACAACTGGAGCTGAAGTAATCAAAAAGTCCATACGATTTATTATACACAGTCTGTTCGATGGTGTTTACACCATGTGCTCGGTTTTTTCTCCTCCTAATCACTCTCTTGGGTCTTTCAGGCACAAATACTCTTGTCTTCATCCACTTCATCATTGTAAATTTGCAAAACAATGTCATATTTTCATCAGTGTGTAATTTCAAAAGTAAATCTAGCATTTCTCAGGTGACAGAACACGTGTGGTTACGCACTTCGCAGCTAAAAATTTGACCATGCTTCAGAGACAACCGTACCGACTTTGGTTAGGTAACTAGTCATGCGGTACGAATTAACGTTTCGGTTGTCGTGTTCATTGTGTCTACGCAGTGGGTAGGTGCCTGTCGAAACACATTTTTTATATCTGCTCCAGAGCAAGAAAAGTATGTGGCATATAAATATTATTATTTTTATAGGAAGTTTTGTGTTAGATGTAGACAATAGATACATATCTGAATTTATTCACCACTATGAGGAGGAGCTAGTCTCCCTGTGGTAAGACTCACTTGCACAAAAAATGGGAAGATACTTCCCTACGCAACACGTGCTAACTTAAAAAGTAAAAGATAGACAATGGATTGAAGGCTGGTCTGCAGCACACGTTTCTCAAGACGACAAAACTGAAAGCGGCTCACAGGAAGCTAGTCTATCTCAACAGACGTCACACGGCAGAGCAGGGCATGCGGTCCCTGAGGTGTCTCGATTTCCGGCAGGCGTTTCAGTAGGACGATGTGCAGTGTTCGATCCTGTTAAAATAATGTGACTGGTTGCTTTGTTTTGTTATACCCTAACCGTCTGACGCTGTTTACGAGAGTCATGTTATCAGCAGAAAGTCCCTTTCACTTACTACAGTAATCAGTTAATCTGATTTTTAATTTTTTTTATCTTTATGTCCATCGTGGAAGGAGTCATGAGGATATTGCGTTGTTGCTACTGCGCCAGGGTGCGAATCCCAACCACAAGTACCATAACGGGGATATCTCCATCCATCTGGCAGTTGCCAGAGGTCTGAAAAACATCGTCAAAAGTCTCATTGAACATGGAGTAGATGTCAATGCAAAGGTACATTTGATTCTTTGGTTGGTTGGTTGGTTGGTTGGTTGGTTGGTTGGTTGGTTGGTTGGTTGGTTGGTTGGTTGGTTGGTTGGTTGGTTGGTTGGTTGGTTAGAGTGTTTGTTCTTTCCTTCACTCGCTCGTTCCTGTAGTATTTGCTCAATATACCATGATGATGATAATGACGATGACAGCTGGACTTTGTGCAGTTTCAGGCTTATGGAACAGCCCTGCACATGGCGATACATCTGAAGAAGTATGACATAGTGGAAACACTGCTTACCGTACCTCACCTGGAACTTAATACACCTGATCAACGTGGCTTCAATGCACTTCACCTGGCTTGCTTTTGGGACCGCCCGCGGTACGTCTACTGCCAACATTATCCTTTATGCAGCAGTGTTGACACTGAATCCAGGAATCTGAATAATCCATGATTAGTAATGCAGCGTCATTGACATAGTGCTGTTTCTGGACCAGAATATGAAAGCCGTAGTTCACCGAAGCTGGATATGTGTATTAGTTAATACTTGTTTATCATGTAGTTCGGAGAAAAGGGGAACAGTTTAAGTATGAGTATGACATCTGAGTATGTCGAAGTGGATTGCTCATAATTTACCGTGACAGCGCAGCGTGCAAAAAGAAAAATCGCGTCCTTAATTTCTTTACCTTTGTTTAAACAGAAAAATCTGTCCATAAGTAAGCAGAACACGTCATCAACATTCTCAGACGTTTCTTAATTTCTCGTTTTATTTTATTTATTGTGTTTATTAATCCTAGCTGCAGAAGCTTATTACCGTAACAGAATGAGCACCATAATCACTTGTGTTTCCTTTCAAAATTAAATATTTTGTTTATATTTTATAAGCATAATACCTTTTAAAGTATAATATTTTCCACAGTGCTGTGGAACTCATTCTGGAAAAAGACAGAAGCGGAGTGGAGAGAATGAGAAATGGACATTCCACAGCCCTTCACATCGCCGCTGTCAACGATCACGTGGAGTGTGCACGGCTTTTGGTCATTAATGTGAGCTCTCCTCTTCCATAAATATTAAGCTTCTCACTCCCATAATATTAAGCAACTGACGACAGCAGAGGCGAAGACTTTCATCTAGCTGTAGATGAATGTTTTCTTGCACCAATTTCTTCTTTAGACTAGTTGTGATAATTGCGAAAAGTTTATGATCTGAATCGCAACATTATCTTTTTTATTCCGGGTTGATTTAAAAAAAAAGACTAAAATCAGAAACGAAATAATCGTGTTACTCATAGAAGCAAAAAAGAAAATCAGAGATACAAGCTGAATCCCAAGCTCAGAAGTCATCGCGATAATGCAGATAATGCAGATAATGCGTGATGAATGCTCCTTGTCGACCTTTTTTTTAGGGCGGAGCTAACGTGAACGCCAGAGACGCGCAGATGGCCACATCTCTTCACCTGGCGTGTCAGCGGGCTAATTTTACCACGGTGGAGGCGCTGCTGGAGCTTGGTAAGTACAAAATGCGTCAACGGTCAGCTGCAGGTGTAGTTGCGCCAGTACCATCTTGGATGTCACGAGGAAAGTCCCCATCTCTTCACCAGCATCTTTGTTGTTTTTGTTATCGCCAACCATATGGCTACGAAAGAGACAAAAAATCTTGCCTTCTCGTAAGGTGCTGTGTGGAGCTGGGCCAGAGTCTTCCTAAAGACCAAAGACAGCCCTTCCTTTTAAAAAATCAATGAAAAAAGGTGCGTACACATTAGAAACAGTTCATATCAGTCCTTCTGGGAGCAAACACGACTGTGTAACGTGCAGGACCATCACGTGGTATCGCCTGCTGGGAATGTGTGTATGGTCACAGCTCTGTTTTGAATGGTCTTCGAAGACGGCTGTGTACGGAAGTTTGTTGTTTCGAATGGGAATGCTGCGGGGTAAAATTTTACAATTAACACCTTCAACTCATTTCTATCTCCGGTGGTGGATAGTGTATATCTTTGGAAGCTGCCCTTGGAGACAGATACAAACACCTTTCCCATACCTGTTTTGCCCAGTCGCTTTCTTTAAAAGACGACAGAAGTCTTCTTCTAGCGCCTTTCGAAATGTCAAAGAGATATTGAGAGTACGTACTTACAGTCGAATCTTTCACATCCGACACATTCTTCAAGATACGCGGCAGGTGGAAAGACGTGTAAACGGCTGCTTTATATAAAAGACTGTTGTGAAGTTTGTCACTGGCCGGATTGAATGTACTTGTTTCCCTGTCTTTTTCACTAGGCAGCCAGACATGCCATTGTGTTAAAAGAAACAAAATAGTATGGTTTTATGCTAGTTTATCTCCTGGTAGATTTAAAGAGTTTTGAAGGAAATAATGGTGGTTTATGTACTGTAAAAAAAGCGGTATATTCATGAAAGGTTGAGAACAGTATATACTCTGAATCCTGAGACTATCCAGTCGTCTTGGTCATTCCTACTGCTTCCCCAGCCCCGTGGGGGGTTTTGTTTTCGTTTGCCACCAGGAGCCGATGTGAATGTATCAGATGAGGATCAACACACACCGCTGCATTTAGCCATCGGCTGTCCTATAAAGGGCTATGGAAAGGTATCTTTCTAGAGTGTATCTTAAAATGGGTGGATTTCTGTGTCTTTTGGATAATATTTTCCTTTGTTTGGGTTTTTTTTATTGTTTTTCAGACGAAATCGAAAGTAGAGGGCTAAATTCTGGAGAGGAATAAAAGGGACTGTGAAATTTATTCATGTTTTGCTTTTGGCAAACTTGTTTGAAGCCAAGATTGGGCGAGGATAACTTTTTGATAACCTCGATGTTTTATCGGTCGAATTTCGAGGATAGGAAAACAAGTGTTAAACTGATACAAATCTGTGTGCGTGCGTGCGTGCGTGCGTGCATGTGCGTGCGTGCATGTACGTGTTGTGCCCGTTGCAGAAGGACGACGCTGCAATAGAGGCAACGTGTCGGGTACAGATTGCAAACATGCTAATCAGTGCGGGTGCCTTTGTGGACGCCAAAGACAAGACGGGTCGAACGCCGCTGACCTATGGGATGCCTGAAGTCAGAGATCGCATCTTAGAGTTTGTAAAGAGAAAGTAATCCTATTCTCTATTTTGTTCCCGTTTGCTCTCCCTTCACACACCCAGTCCTCGTTTCTGGTTTTTGTACCTCACGTCTCCATCGCTATCCGCGCTTCAGTTTTACTAGATATTCTCGACTTCCATCCGTCCGTTCATCCGTCCGTCCGTCCGTCCGTTGTTTTTAACGAATGCTTGTCTTTAGTGAGACCGAATACCAGTACGAATTCATCTGGAGAGAGAAAATATTTTGCACTGTATTTTTGGTTTCACTTGCCATGGCGGATAAAATAGCTGTCCATTTGAGGCCTGGGCCAGGAAGCGATGGTGGTATGGGAAAAACGATAAGCAGGAGAAGAAAACAGAAGGTTTGAAAGAAAGACCGAGAAGTGGGGAGACGGAATGAAGTGCGAGATAAAGATAGAGAAAAAAAACATTACTACAGTCTCGATAGGTGTAACAAATCCTGCAGCTAAATATTTTTTAAAGGATTTTTTTCACTCGTAGCAAAGACGCAGTGAGGACAAAGCAACACCAGCCTGCAAGTGAATTCAGACTGGGCGACACCGTCTCTGCTTTTGCTTCGTTTCTAACCTCTGACCCCACAGGGGGAAAGGACTCGGCGACAGAGACGCACATACAGTGAGCATCTGTCATACCAAAGTCGTCCTGCAGCCCTGCCAGCAGAAGTACGTGTGCGTGTCGCACATGCATCTAGAAGACAGCCTCGTGTCCTTTGCTTGACGAGACTGTGACAAGAGTGCTGTTAACTAGAGGCAACCTTTTATCTTAAACCTTTCTTTAAGTTTTCTGAAGCCATTTGTATCTTCGTCGTGCAAGTTGTTAAGAAATAAGACTTTTGGTTATTTTGATAATGAAATGACTTAAAATGAATTAAATTTTGAAGACTATGATTATTAATGAATGAATGAATGTTTAAAAGAACTGCATATTGTTCATTATAAACTGGAGGCACGACTTATAATAAGAGGTAAAGTAAAGCAACATTTCTGGAAATATTGTTGGGTTCCTGCTTTGCGTGTGTGCCTACGCACAGGTATATAGAACGTACTTCACGAAATTTCAAGAAAAATAAAGTAACACCCCCTCCCCCTCCAAAAAAACCAAGCAAAGAAAAATCGTTTCCAATCTCTTCACGAAAGTTCGAGAAAAATAACAGAAAAACAAGCAAAGCAAAATCGTGTCCATGTCTGTAGTCTGTTGCATATTGAATATTCCCTGACTCGAACCGGGTTTTGATCACAAGGAAAAAAAAAAGAGGGACGGTGTACTCGCAGCCATTGTTTTTACCTCCCTTCTTTCTGCCTGTCACACCCTCTCGCATTCCTCTATCACGTCTTCCCTCCTTCTCTCTCTCCCCTACCATCGCTTGATCTCTGTGGCTACGTAGGGTCAGCTACTAATTACGATCACCGCAGCCACAATGATGGATGCGGACAATTCAATTCCCCGGTTACTCTAGATGTGGAACTTTAGATAACATACAAAGATAAAGCTTAAGAGAACACACCCACCCTCTCCAAAAAAGCAGCCTGTTTCGCTCTCTGTGTATATATATTTCTTTACCTCTTTTCTCCTCGTGGTATGGCTATCGTCGCTGACTTTAAACAATAAACAACCAACACTCTGTCCTTGATACTTATGGAGTCTCTATGAAAGGTTGCATTCCAAGGGAAATAACTTGTTCAGCTCATCAATATACTCAAAGAATTCAGACAGAAACTCAATACTACCTATAAAGACCACTCCCCTTTATACACAGACGGTTCGCATGACCCGACCATTCACACCACAGGAATAGGAGTCTATGCACCTAAAATCACCGGTGTTGCAGCCGAGCTCCCTAGCCTCACATCCATATTCACTGCAGAGCTCATAGCAATACGCACTGCCCTAAGGGTGATAGCACTACAAGACAGAAACGCTGCAGCAGAAAAATCCTTTCTAGTTATTTCTGATTCACTTTCGGCACTCCAGGCACTCCAAAACCAGTCCTCACAAAGAATGGACATAAAATACGAACTTCTAAACCTTCTTAATAAGTTTCATAACATGGGAATCTAAATAAACTTCCTCTGGGTACCATCGCATGTAGGAAACCAGGAAGCAGATAGATTGGGAAAGCTAGCAATAAAAGACAATCCGACCACAAACATCATCCAGATAAATGAACCCATTTCAGCGGAGGAGAGAAAAATAGCGATTAAACCAGCTATAAAAATACAGTGGGACGAAAAGTATAAAGAGGAAGCCAAAGGCACCAGGAGAGAGATAGAAGAACTTCCGAGTAACGAGCTCACACTTTTTCACTCCAACAGAGCCAACCAAAGTAGAATAGCCAGAATGAGACTAAATGGAGAATACCATCTTATTCGTAAGGACGCGGTGACCTGCAGCTGTGGGGACAGACTTAACACTCCCCATGTCCTGCTAGAGTGCATCCTAAATAGCCAGGAAAGGGATACACTCAAAAATGCCCTACACAATCTAAACCTTGACTTCAATCTAAAATCGTCTCTAAATCCTCCCCCAAAATTAAGAAAATATATAATGGATCTGACAGCGCAGGTAGTAAACGCCCATCCAGACGTTAGATGTATTTAATAATAAAATAAATAAATAAAAAGGGGAAAATAATCATTAAAATACACCAAGTAAACTATAGGACAAGCGTAAACTGTACAGCACTAAAAGTTAAAGTCGAACACAAAGGTAGAGATAAACAGAATGTAGGAATAGGGGGACAGTAGGGTCGACCAGCAAGCGCTCCACCACAAGCCACAGGCAGCCACCAGGGCCGTCGAGAGGGGGGGGGGAAGGAAGCCGGTACAAAGTTCCGGGGCCCCCAAGGCTTAGGGGCCCCCTAAGTTGGGTGCAAAAAAAAAAAAGGGCGTGAATGGATAAAGAGAGATGGAACAATCTGCCTGAGATTTCTCCACCTTCTGTCCACTTTCTCTGGGTTTTACCGGTTTTCAGCTGCTACGTCAGTTTACCCCCACTCCCCTCTCACTTAATGACCTCAGTGTTTCCTCCCTGTTTCAAGCTGTGGACTGGAGCCAAACCTTGATAAGATAAGGGGGCCCACCGTGACCGTTTCTGTCCGAAGGGCTTGGCTATCCTCCTCCCCTCCACCCACCCCAGTCACGTCGGGATGTCCAAAAGGGCTGGTGCTCTGTCCAGGACAGGTGACAGCCCTGTGTGGGAGTGTTTGATGAATGTAGTATAGTGTTCGTGCGTCTGTATGCTCGATCATTCATGTCGTCTGTCTGCACACGATAAAGACCAGGATTTTCTCGCTACTGAAAAATTGAATCGCGACTTCAAATATATATATATAGTTCGCTACATTTTGGCTACTTTCCAGAAATTTGTAGCGCTCTACAGTAGATGCTCTTCAAATATACTTCAAATATACTTCGCTACATATCCATGTTACCCAACCCTGGCAAAGACCGAGTTGTCAATTTTTCACCTTACCTTGACTTCATCCCTTGTGAAGGTTTTTTCCCCTTAAATTGTTTCTTTCTCTTTGGTGAGGACCACGTATGCATGCATACGTGTACAAACGCTATGGTACGCATGCACGCGCGCACACACAACACTGAGGGAGAGGTGTAATGTACGTACTGTATTTCACATAATGTGATGTAGATCACGCGAGGAGTAATGTTTCCTCCAAACATCGTGCATGCCTGCATGACATATCCTGCAAGTTAATGTCAGGGGTTGCTTCAGTAGGTAAATTCTGGTTCTCTCTTGATAACTATTGCTGCTGCCGCACTCGGCATTGTTGAGGAGTTTTGCATGATTTCATATTCTGCATCCGCGTATAGGTTCCTAGTTCTTTGCGTTGTATCCGTTTCGTAAGCCTTTAGATTTGAAATGTGAGCTTGTGGTCCATTTTGAGCTTTTCGTAATTTGTAACCAGATCCAACTATAGTTATCTGTGGCGAACAGTGAAGGAAACATCAAAGGATTATAGTGGGACGCCTATCGTCGGTGGTCAGTGCCTCCGCCAGCGGACAGCCGTGAAGATTTATGGTGCCAGCCAATGCCAGTATCAGTCAAGCTACCAGGCTGAGGAGTTCTGTTAGGGGACGGGGATGGGGGGGGGTGGCCTTGAGGTGTGAACCGGACAGAAGATATCGCGGTGTTCAGGGTTCTGACATCCAGTCATCGAAATGGCGAATGGAAAGATAGGGTAGCCAGGAGAAAGTAGGGAGGGTCAGAACTTCTGGGGACGGTGGTTGTCTATCGAGAATGCAGTACCTTCCTGAGTCCTGACAGCGCACGACAGTCTTTGAAGACACACTGCGAAGTCTTCACCACTCAGTCGTTATCATCTTTTCTAATCGCTCTGACACATCTTCATGTGAACACTTGACTGTTACTGAAATTTTTAACATCATCTGCCATACGGTCTTCAACTGTCGAAAGTGACTTAAAAATGAAACGGCAATATCAAAGTGGTTCACAGAAACGCAAGGAGAAATCAGCGCGTGAAGAAAGTAGTCAGAGGTGTTCAAGGACACTTTTCGACGTCGGCTTTCAAAGCACAAGCCATACCGAGTGCTCATCACAGACGCTGACTCACAACTGTGATCTAGAGTTGTCAAGTTTTCAGACCGATGGTCAAGATAATGTACAATCGGTAACAGAACTTCAAGTCAACATTGTTCCTGCCTTAATGTCAGCAGTTGAGGCCGAAAAGATAGATCTTGGAAATTTGTCTGCACAGCAATCGCCGTATAACGATGAATTTCATAGTCACACCGAAAATGTTTTGAATGAGGACTTTGACATTGGCGGTGTCAAAGGTTACATTTCGTCATCCGTCTTAGAATGTTTAGTTCGCCAAGGTCATATTCCGTTTCCAGCAGAGTTTCCACCAGACAGTACAGGAATGAAATTTCCGACTTACATCCTCAGGAAAGAACAGAACAATGGTGAAAGTATTTCCAGATCATGGCTGGTTTTTAGCCAAAAAAAGCAAGCCTTGTTTTGCTTGCCGTGCAGATTGTTTGCTGGAAAGCTTCTCTTCATATGGACTGCTTTCTTGCAAATCCGTCAGTGTTATCGACTGTTGGATGGGGAGTAGACAGAGGCTGGAAAAAGCTCTATTCTCGTGTTCCTGAGCATGAAAACTCTGTTTATCATCGTCAGTCGTTTATTGCGTGGATTCAGCTTCAACAACGTGTTGCTGCTAATCGAACAGTTGTTTGTCTTCTTGATAAACAGATTGTTTCCGAAGCTGAGAAGACGAGGAAAGTCCTTGAACGCATTCTTGACGTTATTCTTTTCCTGAGCGAACGAAATCTGGCATTTCGGGGGAAAACACAGAGTGTTGGTAACCCTCAGAACGGAAACTTTTTGGGACTCTTAGAACTGTTGTCGCACTACGATCCAATTATAAAGGAACATTTGCTTAAAGTCGAGGAGGCTCAGAAGAAAGGAGAACGGTTGCACGCTCACTATTTGTCAGGAACGTCGCAAAATGAATTTATTACAATTTGCTCAAGGCGTGTTCTGAAACACATACTAGAGCTCAGGTCCGCTGCTAAGTACTTCGCGATTATGGTTGATGCAACGCCAGATGTCAGCCACAGTGAGCAGGTGACCCTCATTGTGCGTTTTGTTGAAGAAAGTGGTACATGTAGTGAACCATACACCATTCAAGAACGTTTTTTAGGTTTCTTTAATTATTCGAAAAAACTGGAGAAGACTTGGAAGATCTCATTTTGAACACCTTGGCGTCGTTTGGAATCCCACTCAGCGACTGTCGAGCTCAAAGTTACGACAATGGCTCAAACATGGCAGGCCACCACAAGGGTGAATTCAGAGTCGAATTCTTGCAAAAAATGATCTCGCAATATTTTCACCTTGTGCTTGTCATTCACTGAATTTGGTTGGCCAGAATTCCGCAAGCTGTTGTACAGAAGCCGTTACGTTTTTTGGCATGGTGCAAAGTGTTTACCGTTTGTTTTCTTCGTCCCGCACGTTGGGCAGTTCTGCAGAGTAAGATTGGGTGTTCTTTACATGGGTTATCGGATACCAGATGGTCAGACAGAATAGACAGCGTTCGTCCATTTTCTTCAAAACTTCAAAAGCTTTGAACGAGATCAAAGATTCAGTTGCCAACGAAAAGAAGAAGAATGAAGTAAGTGGTGCTTTGAGATATCTGAAGTCATTTACTTGTGTCCTTATGTCAGTTATTTGGACAAATATTCTTTTGTTGATTGACGCTTGTAACAAGATTCTCCAAGCTCGAAGTGCCACCATTGAGATTGAAATATCAAACATTGGTTTTCTGCTTGCTGAACTTCAAAATCTTCGAAATGATTGGCCAAGGGTTCTTTGTGAGGCGAAGAATGTCGCCACTGCAATGAGCATTAGCACAGACATTCCATGCAAGCGAGGTGCTAAGAGGAAATTTGAACCTGAAGTCAAAGACTCCATCGAAAGCACTGCAGAGGCTGAGGCTGAAACTATTTTTCGCTGTTCTGTTTATAATACAATGATTGGTTCTGTGATATGTGGACTGACAGTTCGATACAAGGCTGCTGAGTCAATCTACCAACGCTTCAGGATCTTTTGGCAGTATCTGCAAATGTCAAGCGACGAGATTACCAGAGAAGCAACAAAGTTTTCTGACATTTACCAGAACGATGTAGCGGCTGATGAACTGGTGACAGAACTTTTAAATTTGAAAACTTTCCACGCTGCAAACTTTGGTGAACTAGAACTTGGCCCACTTCAGTTGCTAAATCGGATTGCCTCTACAAATTTGACTGAAGCATTCCCGAATCTCGTAACATCTCTTCGAATTTTTTGCTGCATTCCTGTTACTGTTGCTTCTGCAGAACGATCTTTCAGCAAGATGAAGCTGGTGAAGAATGTTCTTCGTTCTACAATGTCCCAGGACCGTTTAAGCAATCTGGCCTTGTTGAGCATTGAATCGGACGTTGCCCGAAGTATAGACTTTTCCACATTAAATCACGACTTTTCTATGGAGAAAGCTCGGCAGATTTTCATCTGACTGGTATGTACTTTATTTTTTCAGCGTACACTTTGCATTTATTTTTTCGAAGATATTTTTGACCACTGATAACAGTCAACAGAACTCGCTGTTTTAGAATTTCCCGAAGTTGCATATGGTCAGTGTTCTTGCCTAACCTCGTAACTCGAGTTCAGGAAAGACGAGGATGTACCGCGGTTGGCAAGGACGCTGACCTAAAAAGGGCCCCCGTCATAACATTTTTCCGGGGCCCCCCGAGAGCCTCACGACGGCCCTGGCAGCCACCTTAATTCTTCCAGGAGCGCCAGGAAAGCGACCACATAGCCACCACCCGTCCAGCAGCACCAAGCCACGGCCCTCTTCCCTCCCCCTTCCTTCCCCAAGCCCACTACCTCCCCCCCCAGTGCGAAATCACCGCGAGGTGGAAGCACTTTCCCTCCCAAATCAACAACGAAACAACTTGTGACTCATGAAATCCAGTCATACGCATAGACCAGCCCTAGGGGTACATGGGGCGTATCGGGGAATTCCGATTCTCCACACATCCAGGCCATTCCACAAGGAAAAGATGGCGAAGGCGACTTTTAGCCGAGCTGTTGCTATTTGAGGCGTCATGAAGCGACTCTGAGCATTATCAACCCTTTCGCTTTGTGAACGGTAAGTATGACTTTATGATCGTGATACAGTTCTTTCTTTAGATCGTCAAAGCAGTGACTGACGGCCAGCGAAGCACATACATGCCTGGTCCGCACGTAGCGAGTGTTTTACAGAACTAAATATAGCGTTGCAGTGGGCTTAAAAAATGAAGTTCTGAAAGTAATCCCTGTAACCTAAGGCTGTAGGTAAGAGCTGGGGTGTTTCAGACCATATATTTAGCTTTCCCTTTTTTTTAACATTCTACCTTTGGGGACCCTGTCCAGCTGTGTACGTCGTGTATCCCAGTTTAAAAGGATTAAAAGGTACGTTCCATATAATCGATGTATTTTAGAATATAGGCTATAAATAAATTATATCTTTCTCCATTATAGGTGTGGAAAAAAACAACATCGCCGATCGAAAGTTTTATCCAAAAAGTAGGCAAGATTTAAGATAACTTGTTATTCACCTAACTGCTGTGTTTACGTGCCTCATCCAGGTATTTATAGTCTTATAAAGGTGAAATAGTTTTCATCTATTTTTAGTCGAAGCTTACATGCATATAAAGAAACATATAAAAGTGTTTGCTCCCATGCGATCGATATATATATATACTTTTTATATAGGTTAAACATATTATATGCACATAATAAATTTACTTTATCCATATAAATTTTTTACCGTTTATACATACTCGCGATAAGTAGTACGCAATTCCTATTGTGGTTTTAATTATGTTTGCCTCTGCCTTCTCAAAGACAAACAGGAAATTATTGCGAGGCGATGTCTGTGACACTGCAAAATTACTTGACTGCGGAATTTCCCGCTCACGTAGATTCAGGGTCCAGCCGCAAGAACCTAGCTATAATTAGCTCCGGCGGGTCAAGATGACCTACTATCCAATGGTGCGCAGCTGTTCCTTCTCTTGCTGCGGCAGGACCAAGAATCAAATAAAAGCACGCTTACAAAGGTGTTAGCGAATAACGCTTGCGGCGTTTCTTTTCTGAAATCAAAAGCATGATACTCTTTCTAGGTTTTGGCCACCACGCTCACAGCCACAGCGTCGCCGGGGGGGGGGGGGTGCCCAGGTCAAGTGGTGCCCAGCGAACCGTGGCTGTGAGGCACTGTGTCCTTTTACCGCGTGCTGTGCTAGGCTCTCTCTTTAAACGTTTCTATATCCTTCTAGGATAGTTGCAGGTGCTAAAAAATAACATATTCGGATTCTACTCGATTTACTCTTTCAGTAGATACTAAACTACAACCCCAACAAAGTACTGGCAGCGCTAGACACAACCGTATGCTGACGTATGCAATCAAGGGAGCCTACCGTACCCAAACACGTAGCAAAGAGAGAGTCGAAAGTAAGGAACGTGGCAGATCTTCAAAAAAGATCTGCCATCCCTTTCTTTTAAACGACCCTAGTCTTCACACGGCTAGCCCCTGGTGTACCACGTGTGCATACAGCGAATCCCTAATTTATATCGTCAGCTCGCTCCCTAAGCGTAAGCTAACAACTGGGTACGGTAGGCTCCCTTGATTGCATACGTCAGCATACGGTTGTGTCTAGCGCTGCCAGTACTTTGTTGGGGTTGTCGTTTGACGATTTATAGCGCTCTGTCCTCATTTGTTCTTGATAGATACTAAGCTCATCAAACATCTTAATAGATTAGGTTAGTTTGTAGGCATATTTCTTATCTTTTTCTTTTCACATTAGCTAGTTTAACTGCCTTTTAACGTAATTATCTTTATTTCCTTCTCACTGTACTTAACTTTCCTTTACACTAACAGGAAGAGCAAAGCGCACTCTAGTCACTGTATATTTTCATGTCCTTGTAGGTTTATTCTTTCACTTTTTATTCTAAATGTTGGATGTGTAAGAAACACAAAATTTCGCCTCTGCCGCGTGTACGCCGGCTTGCTGCTGCTGGACCGGACAGTGTCACCGTTGTGGCTCGCGTCCACCCTGTAAAAGAGGGTGCGGGCCTACAAACGAGAGTCCCGAAGTAAGGTGAAGCAGGAGGAGGACGACAGAGAACATGTAGTGTGGTAGCGAGGTGCCAGTAAACCGTGGGGTGGTGGAGCATGTAGGGTGGCAGCAGCAGTGGCGGTCCTAAATAAAGTACGCAGAGGGCGTGGAAGGAAACCTGCCTTTGTTTTGAAGGAGAGAGAGAGAGAGAGGAAAGTTGCGAAGCGAACCCGCTTCATCACACAGGGGCCAAAGAAGAAAAGTCACATGCTCGCATTCGATGAATCTGATTGGCTGGCTATTTTTTCGAGCTGGGTTAGCAGGGAAACGATGTGTTTGTTCCTTGACCAAACAACAGGTTGACGCTGAATATTGCGTACACTTGTGTTGTAGTTCAGTGTATGAATGGGTCTAAAAGACTGGCTAAGTGGAAAAAAGCGATCTGTGACATTCATCATGGTTGCCGCGAGTCGGAGTTGTGCACTTGTCAACCACCTTTCGGGTAAATATAAAAGATTCGGACAGCAACAGTTTATTTTAATGTGTATGATAAATCGATGAATGTATGAAAAGTATATGAATAGGACTACAGTCGTATGATGCATTCAAAGGATGCTGCTGGGGCCACAACCACTATGGAACTCTTGTCCGTTCCTGGAACCACATCTATCGTCAAATGATTGCTTATCGTCAAATGATTGCTTATCGTCAAATGATTGCTTATCGTCAAATGATTGCTTATCGTCAAATGATTGCTTATCGTCAAATGACTGATTATCATCAAATGACTAATAACAGTTTGTTCTATTTCTTTTCTTTCCGCCACAGACATGCACTGAGTGTCTGTTGATGGCGGGATACCGAGTGTTGCGAGGGCCGGACTGGGAGGGACGTGAGGCAGATGGAGGTGAAGGTCATCTGGGCACCATCACCGAGTTGCTAAGCGACGGAAGAGTGCGCGTGCTGTGGGACAAAGGGCAGGAAACCACGTGCAGTGCAGGGGCTGACGGGAAGTTTGAGCTCAGAATATTCGACACAGCTCAAAGCGGTATTTATTTATCACTTGACCTAGTTTATACATTATATTACATTATAGTAATGCATTATACTTGTGTGTGGTATGGTTTATCAAAACTGCCACAATTTTTGATTTTAGACATAAAGTGATAGTGGGGAAGAGAGAAGTGATCGCTATTTCTTGCCTGTGTATGTTTTCTCAGGCGTGCGCCATCCCAACATTGTGTGCCAAGAATGCGGAGACAAGAACATATACGGTCCACTCTGGAGATGCAAAGTGTGTGCCGGATGTGACCTTTGCTCTCTCTGTTATTCTGAAGACAAACACGACACACGACACAGATTTCTGCGGATCGATTCTTTCAAGAGCAATGGGTAAGATAAGAAACTGCCAACACCAACTCTGCTACAGTATAACTGTATCACCTTTGAAAGTTATCCCTGACATCTCGATCGCGGCCTTGAAAGTTGTGGATGATTTACAGCAAACACCACAGAAATGTTTACAGTTCTGCTGGTCCCGTGTTTCTGAAGTGTCATTTGTAATAATTTCCGCCCATCCCATCTCAGAATCCATTCGTTACATGGCCAAGCTTTGTGTATCAAGAAGAAAAACGTGACAACAAAGATTTTGAAGGTTATCTTAGGTCTGAAAACGAAGACAGTTTACGTACCATAGGGACACTTTTATGTAAGGTTTTAGGGGGGTGCTGAGCGGTTGAATTCCCAAACGTTTACGTGTGCATATATTGTGGTAAAAGGAGGGGGACAGATAGAGAACAAAGAGGAGAGAGAAGAGAGAGGGGAGCTTTGGGGACTTTTTTTTAACAAGTAAAATAGGCTGGGTGGCTGGGTGGAGGAGATTGATTACTGGGTATGCCAGTCATTAGCAGAGCGTTCGGTCTGGCTTTCGTTCAGTTCCCATCAGGAAGGATGTGCATTACCTCTGAGGATTTTCTCGTTTCAGGGCAGAAGTGAAACAGCGAAAAACGAGCGTGAAAATGAGAGCGATAGGGATTTTTCCAGGATCAAAGGTCACAAGAGGAAAACATTGGCTATGGGAAGACCAGGATGGTAAGTTTTTGTTGATAAGTGGCGGAGGGGGGGTGCACATGCGTATAAGTAAATGCATTATTTGCGGACTTTGTTAGATAACACCGTTTGCCATAATTATATCTGGTGTCATTGTTATTTGTACCGAAAATTAGGTTTTGCTTTCGGAAGGAGCTTCTGTCATCGTAAATATCCTCGAGGTCTTTATTTCCAGGCGGACCAGGAACCCAGGGAGAGGTTGAGGGCTTTGAGAACGTGGCCCCAGACTCCACAAGAAACCTTGTACGGGTCAAGTGGCCCAACGGCCTCGCCAACAGCTACCGGCTTGGGTTTGAAGGTCAAGTCGACCTGACGTGCGTAGAGGAGGAAGTTGGACCTTTCTACTACCGGGATCACCTGCTACTCGCAGGCGAGGAAGAGTGTTTTGGGTTATTTTTATAGTCCAAAAATTGTTGTGTATGGCTTGGAATTGAGAAATTATTGCAGCTGCCCTCTTATACCCAATATATTTTCTGAGGTCTGGAGGATATATTACTTTACTAAGACAAAAAGAGTGTGCATGATCTCTGATTGATGGTGAGTTTGAAGTTCCTCGGGTGGACTACAGGACCCTCCTGCTACAATTTGCTAGTTTATTGCCTTTCCCTCGTCCAAGTTGCGATTGAGGGGTGAACAATTATAATAGCACACATCTACCAGTCTGCAGTGTAAAGCACTAATTCGGCTAATTGCCAAAATCTATACATTAAAACAGCATTATTAAGTAGAAAGGAAAAAAATAGATATTTCTTTGTCCTGCCTTAAATTAAAAAATGAGCTGTTGGACGGCAACCATCGCCGTAAGGATTTGGTGCGACCGTAGAAACGAGTGTCAAATACTGCATGATGTACGAAAAAATTATAAGTAGCTATAGGTTGACTGAGACACGAGACACAATGGAATTAGCAAAATAGTAATCTTTTTTTTTTTTTTTTTTTTTTTTT
>SMGT01000514.1:122266-142348 GCA_004794575.1 Lanistes nyassanus | reverse complement strand
CCCCCCCCCCCCCCCCCCCCCCCCCATTTCACAAATGCACACACGTCTCCAATCCACATACGCCCACATATATAAAATCATGTACGTGCAGTGTGCGCACAGGCGTAAGGCACTCGCTACGAGTCATCTATTGAAAATTTCATTTTTCGAAATAAGCAAAGTATTTAAGACAGTAGTATGTTGTGTAGTCCCTCAGTTCAGCCACACTTAAATCAAATTTCTTCCCTGCCAAATTCACCCCCCCCCCACCCCTTTGTTTATACCGTTTAAAAACTTCTCGGTTTTTATGCTGGTACATATACATGTGTATGATAGTCAAAAAAACAATTTTAACAGTGTACATTTATGCAAAACAACTTCGCAATAATTGACGTTTCGGCACTGCTACACAGATCTAGCAATGAACGAGACATTCGTCGACTTAGCACGCACGTTAAATATATATAGTTCTCTGCGAAATATTTGTATCCACGATCACGTTCTTTTTGCCCAGAACCTCTGCTGCACGCTTCAGCATCTCCAAAAGAAATATGTGGTACACACTGCAGATTTTGGGAGCAATTTTGCAACACTGGTGCTTCGGACATAGCGATGTGCCTGGAGTGCAAGTTCTGACACCTCCAGATTTGCCGCGCATGTGTTTCGCGCATCTAATTACGAATGACCTCATAGTCTCTACAAGCGGTCGATGCAAGTTACGGTTGTGACGAACATGGCTTTGGCTCGACACTCGTTAACACTTGTGACAGACAGTACCTAGATGTCACTCCTTAACACTTGTGACAGGCAGTACATAGATGTCACTCCTTAACACTTGTGACAGACAGCACCTAGATGTCACTCGCTAACACTTGTGACAGGCAGTACCTAGATGACAATCAACCAAAAACGGAAGAACTGTACAGTCATCTTTCCGACTGTTTTAGACCAATAAAATCCACATTGAAGTTAGCTGCTTGCACAATCGTGGAACTCAATTTTCATCAACAAATTTATGGAATGGAGAAACGTTTGGGGTCTTAAGTCTCTTTTTCTGCCTTCATTCGTAAAATAAAACACGGTTACTTAAAATGAACTCGGAAATACAGTTACTTATGGAGAACCCTATCCTTACTGCGAATTCTCGTGTTTTCCAGATTCGTCCAAGCTACCTCTGTCACTGGCACCAGTGGAAGCCTACACGTGTGCCTCGACAGACGCGTCGGGAGCTTCGACTGGCACAAGTGTGTCTCCACCAGTCTCGACGACTACAGCGGGGCGTGTTCCTACTTCCCACACCGTAACTGACGTCGGTAGTGTGAGCTGGCAAGATAACATTCCGAGGCCGGCGGTGACTCGTGGGAATCAAATGCCGGGAGGGGAGATAAGTCAAGCTGTCATTCCAGATGACGTCATTGACGAGGATGAACTACTGCTGACAGGAGATAAAGTCGTCATCGCAGTGGATGCCGACAGGCTGAAGACACTGCAGGAAAATTTTGGCGGCTCTACCCAAGGCATGATCAGGGTAGGAACTAGCTGGATGCATTGTTCACTCTCAGCACACATGCACTTAGTGTGCGATTTGTGTCTGGGCGCACAGGTGTATGGGTGGGGACACGTTTTCACTCGAACGAAGCGCTAACTCACGTGAGGCAGTGCAAATGAATTTTATCTCCTCCACAATCATGTTAATTACCAAGGAAGCTGGTCAACATAGTATGTGGGGGTCTTTGATGCAAGCACCAGCGAGAACTATTTAAACTCGATCTGGGATGCATGGCTGGATGTATGAAAGGTTACTTCTATCTTGGAGCGTTAAGAAAGAAGAAATAGAATTCAGAAATCTAGTTCTCGTTTCTTAAAAAAATGGTTTCCAGCGCATAAGAGTAGAAGGCGTGGTTACCGCTATTCCCAGCGCCCAGACGCCGGCCGTAACTGTGAAATACACAGAAAAGCAAAGCTACCGCCTGAACCCCGCTGTCCTGGTAAAGGTGAGCTAGCCTCTGTTACACACACCCCTCCACTCACACTCACAAAGACATGCACAGACGCATACTCTTGGCCTGTTGTAACACATTGCTGTAGACTGTCGTAAAACTAGATATCGCGTTATTGGCTGTTTCCTTTCCGGCAACAGATTCCTACTTAATATTGCAAAATCATTCGTTTGGTCACTTTAATGAAATTGTTGACAATTCCAACACGAGAAACCAGAAATTTCGTAATAAAGAACCTTTGAAAGAGCGATCTTCCTTCCTTTTTGCTTTGTTTGTTTTTGATATCACAATCATGTGTAAGTCCCATATTCTGTTAAGACATAATTATTACGCAGGACTGGTCAGTGCACCAAGTACTGTGCTCGGACACGCAGTCTTAAATCTGTTCGCCATCCTGTCAGGTGACCTCCTTCACTCAAGGGGACGTCGTTCAGGTGAGGCGTGACAAACAACAGGTCAAGTTCCTCAACAAGAGGCTGGGGTGGAGTGAACAAATGGAAAAGGTATATCCAGGCAATTTATGATAAAATACATCCTTTGTACGTTTACATGTGACTTTGATAGATGTTCTGGAAATGAGGGACTTGAAGATCGTGACGCACCCTTCGTAGCTCGAACCGTCCCCGTGGCCGCAGCAGTTTTAGCCTTTTTTCAAAACTTCATTAAAAAATCCCCCAAAACAATAAAAACATTATTTAAAATTGCTAACTAACTACAATAAGTAAAGAAAACTCATTTCTTACCGTGTTTCTTGGACCTTGTTCCATAATTTTGTAAATCCTTTGATGGAAACACAACTGAAGTTGAAGAAATCAAAAAGTCCTCGCCATTCCTTACACAGTGTGTACGACATTACTACATGACTGGCACGTTTTTCTCTTCGTAATCACTTTCTTGGGTCTTTCAGGCACAAATACTCTTGTCTTCATCCACTTTATCACAGTAAATTTGAGAAACAATGTCATTTTGCTCTTCAGCATGTAATTTGAAGAGTAAATCTAGCATTTCTCAAGTGAAATGTACTGATACTCCATTCGAATAATTACCATAAAGTAGTCGCGACAGTTTAAAACACAGAAAAGGGAAGCAACTCGTGAAGAAATGATTCAGCTTTCGATTGCAAGAGTTCTTTCCCTTAAAGGATTAGCGGATATGTTTTGAAAAATCATAATTCACAGTGCAGGTGTGCGTATACTGGGGTTTCCAATGCCTCCCAATGGCAGTGCAGTCTGTCTTTTACTGAGTTACCATTGACGTCTGACAAAATGGCTGTGAATCTTTTGTCCTGGTCGCATGAAATAAAGAAAATTATACGATAATTGCATTTTCATTAAAAGGTTTAACATTATAAAAAGGATATGAATAGCAAGTCACCTGGATAATTTTGTAAATTCATATCTTGAAACAATTGAAATTCGCTTGCTGACGTTGTGTCACCGAGATGATCTGCAGCAGGAAAGATAACCACTAAACTATTTTTCTACTTCAGGCGTGCGGCAACGTCGGGCGTGTGATCCACGTGGCTAGTGATGGTGACGTCACAGTGAGACTGAGGAGTCAGGAACTGAAGTTCACTTCGTCATGCTTGATCCCGGCACTAGGTGCACCAGTGGACGACGCGAGGGCAGACAAGGAGTCCGACAGAAGCGGCGCTGGGGATTTGGCAGCCATGTTCAGAAACATCACAGGCAACGAGGACGGCTCAAGTAGGCCACGAAAATGAACACATCTTAGAAAGGAAGAAAGGAAGAAAGGAAGAAAGAAAGAGAAAGGAAGGAAGGGAAAGGAAAGAAAAGAAAGAAACAAAGAAAAAGAAACAAACAAACAAAGAAACAAACAAACAAAAGAAAAGGAAAAGAAAAGAGAAAGAAAGAAAAGAAAGAGAACGAAAGAAAAAGAAAGACAGAAAGACTTTAGTTTTCATCTTATTGGAGCTTCTCAGATTGCATACTTTTTCTGACATGTGATCCTCTCTTCCTTACGTGCACTCACTCACACCGTTGTTAAATGTGCGTCTTGTCGCTGACTGTCAGCTAGCTACTCTAACTCTCAGAAAGGTACAAGGCAATCCAAATATTCTCATTGATTTATGCTTCAAAACCGAAATGCAGCCTACTAGTCGGAGTACAGGGTTTGTGAATTACAAGTAATCATAGCAAGTTTCATCGGAATTCCTACACATCATGATGCCATTGCACATCCATCATAAAACTTTACAGGTCCAAATCTCCTTTCCCACCTCCTACGGCTAGCAGAGGGGGGCAGAAGCGGGGGAAGTGACACCGAAAGCAGCGACCCCAAAGTCCGGCAACTCTTCCACACTATCTCTGCAGGAGACTCCCTGGCAGTGAGAAGGATGATTTCTGATAATCGTGGACTGGTAAGCGTGACCACTTTATCTTTGGCACAGGTCCAAAAGGTCAAAACAAGCCTGCGTGTACACGCAAGCACGCACGCACGCACGCAAGCACGCGTATAGTCTTGTTTCTGCTAGTGCGAAAGTACTTCCACCTTTCGGTGATTTTGGTCAAATGCGAGAGATATACTGATCATCACATACTCAGGGATAGTTTTTGATGTTTATTATTTTTCATTGTTAATTAGACACGCGTGTGCATTTATGTTACGCGAGTGAGTACTGTTGCTTTCCAGGAAAAAGGGGGATGGTATTATAGATGCATGACGAATTAAATATCCCGAAATATTTCGAATCTTTGTGCGAAATTTACGACTAGGACTGTCAGTGTGTATTGATTCAGCGTGCTTCGAAATAGCACTTGGATATAGAAGGGATGTTGATGAAAGGCGTCTTCATGCAGATGCAACAATTCGCGTTCGTCATCAAGACGATGGGAATAGTGGGTTGTATTTTCAGATCTTTTGTCTTACACATTTCCCCTGTATACAGTTTACGACGGTCGGAGAGGGTGTCCAGGGCGTTAAACCTCTAATTCGCTGGAGACAAATGGCGAGCTCTATTTCTCAGGTGTTCCGGGGGCGGGGGAAGGGAAAATAGGGGGGATGTTTCGGGAGAAGAGGGGTTTAGGGGAAGGGTAAGAGGTGGGATTAAGGTGGTGGTGGGGGGGGCTAGGGCAAAGTTAGGGGAGGGGTGGGTGGTTTTATAAGCAGTATGATCTTCTAGGAAATTGGAACGTTTTCAGTGGTGACCCTAAGCGATTAGCATATTTTATGTAAGACTGTATTTTGATTGGCTCCAATTTTGTTTTTGTTGTTGTTGTTGTTAAGTATGCGATGCTCAGCATTTTCCCGTTTACGGCAGTTACAGCGTGATGCGCCATGTTTCCTTCTTGCAGCTCACGGCAATACACAAAAACCAGACTCCTCTTGGCTACGCCAGTCACGTGGGCTCCATTGATGTGATGGATACTCTGCTCGAGCTGGGCGCTGATATTAACTGTCGAGATGGAAAAAGGAGAACTCCCCTCATGAGCGCCATTGAAGGGTGAGATCTTCACTGCCACTTTTTCTTTTCTCGGGTCTTTATCTCCTAATAACAAACATGCAAGGAAAATAAAAGGTGCCAAAAAAAGAGACTTCAAAAGTCTCCTGCAAAAGACAGCTGAAGAACCTAAGGGGCCTAGTGGGAAAGGGAACTTTTGAAGAGGCATGAGGAGTTGAAAGTGGGGTATGGACCAGATGATCATTATAGTCATATACTTGGTTATTCGACATTTTCAGTTCTCCACTTGGTAACTGGTCCTTTGAAAAAAGAAAAGTATTGTCACCAACTTGTAATCATGAGACAGCAGTATCAATCAAATAGATTTAAATATGCAAGAGCATCTCAAAATTATATATCTATACAAATTTCTAACTGTGCATGGATGCTTGATAAAATAGTTTTTCTTATTGCATAATCTTCTAATGTTCATAAGTCTTGTAGTTTTTATAACACTGTGTGTTCAGTCCTTAGTACGGTATATTTGATTGCTTTCTGCAGTAACGTGTACTTCACTCTGCAGTAATGTGTACTTCACTCTGCATTAATGTGTACTTCACTCTGCAGTAATGTGTACTTCACTCTGCAGTAATGTGTACTTCACTCTGCAGTAATGTGTACTTCACTCTGCAGTAACGTGTACTTCACTCTGCAGCACTTTAGCCGTTTGCGCCGTGCCGTGCTGAGTATAACCATCGATTTTCATCCAGTGTATCTCGTATTTGTAGCAAAATTCGATTTTTTCGGGTCCCCCCCCCCCGCCACCCTTGTTTCATTTGTCATTTGTATTCCACAATCATTCAGTAACCCGCAATACACAGAACATCAATAAGCAAGCAGTGACACATGCCGGGTTCAATTAACAGGTTGAAAGCATGGAGAAAGGTGGGAAAGGTAGAGTGTGTGGGCTTTGGGGGGGGGGGGTAAGTGAAAGGACAGAGAACGGAAAGATGGGACCGTGGTGGGGTGAGAAAAATGGACGAGAGGAAGAAGAAAGGATCGATAGGTGATTTTTAATCCTGTTTCAGCACCGAACGGCAGGCGGCTTTTCACCTGATAGACAGCGGAGCAGACGTCAGAATAGCCAACCGCCGACAGCAGACGCCGCTGCACTTTGCGGCCATCAGGGACATGGCGGAGGTCATCCGCACACTCGTCTTGTACGGTGGCGACGTCAACGCCACGGTAAGCGGGAACGGACTCCGTGCGGACTCCTTGTCGAGACAACTAATAGATCGGGGGGGGGAAGGGAGGGCGGGTTTTTTTTAACGAAAATACTAAGCTAGAGGAGAAGAGGAGGTTTTAGAATCAAAATCAAGCTCCAAACATCGCCCCTTGCCCAAGGTCGAGGACATAACAGACTGCTGTGCACTCCGTCTTCAAAGCCGTAAACCTTTTTCTCACCTTTGTGCCAACTATTATTTTATAGATGTCAGTCAGATAGCTGGTGTGTGTGTGTGGGGGGGGGGGGTGCGTGTGTGTGGTTGTGTGTGCGCGCTTAGGTACGCGTGTTTGTGATTTTGAGTGTACGTGTTTGTGTGTTGTTTGCGAAAACTGGCATTTTAGGTAAAATATTTGAACATGTTTCATACATCATTTCTGAGGAAAATGTATGAAGATTTTGAAATATACGGAATAATAATTTACTTATCCGATGGTGTAATGGCTTTTCGCAAACTTTCATTTACTTCACTCTTCCTTGTTCTCTTGACATTACTGATGCTGCTCAGTACAAGGTGCTGGAAGGAGAGATGATATTTTATTTACAAGTCACTGTGTCTGCGTCAGGATCTGTCTGGAGTAGTCCTTTCATAGGTTTGTTTGGAATTAAAGTTCCTTCCTGTTTCTCCTTTACTCTTTAGTTTCAATTAAGTTCAGTTTATCTGTCTTTTTCTTTAAATGGCAAAGGACGCTTTTGGCGACACGCCTCTTTTTGACGCCATTAACTATGGAAAGGACCAGGCCGTAGAGGCGCTACTGCAGGTATCGACACTGAACACACATGCCATGAATTCGAGAGGATTCAACATACTGCATCAGGCTTGCCTGCGGGGACGGCCTCGGTAAGCAGAACTCAAAACGCTAGAACATTTACATAGAGCTCTAAAGTATTCGTCATATTGTTCATTTTTAGCTATGAGCTTGCTTCTTGTGGCCCATCTAGGAATACGAAAACCTACTTCTAAAATAAATCTCACAACAGACAAGGCTGAGCGACCCCTGGAATAGCGGAAACACGTGCTGGCCCCCGATACAGCGGGTAGTAGCTTTTCTCCCCGTGCATCTGTCCCCTCCCCGTCCCCGTCACCCCCCCCCTCGCACATACCACCTCCTTCCCCTGTCACGACCAAACCTTCGTTGCTGACGTGGCGGTAAACAGCCAATCATGGCCGATTACAAATACCATACAGGATGATCCCACTTGTTTGATAAAGTTAGCCCCGCGATCATGTCGGCTAGAGCAGTTCATCGTTGAAGGGATTGGAAGACAGCAATCTTTGACCCCCACGCTGTCATGCGACTTTTACAGAGCTCTGGAACTGATTCTAGAGCTACAAGACCGTCCCCACGTGGATGACAGGCTCAACGGGGAGTACACAGCGCTCCACATCGCAGCTAACAACGACCACGTGGAGTGCGTGGGCCTGCTGATCCTGCTGGTAAGAACGGTCCCTTGCTGTCTAATACTCCTGCTGGTAAGAACGGTCCCTTGCTGTCTAATACTCCTGCTGGTAAGAACGGTCTGGTGCTGTCTAATACTCCTGCTGGTAAGAACGGTCTGGTGCTGTCTAATACTCCTGCTGGTAAGAACGGTCTGGTGCTGTCTAATACTCCTGCTGGTAAGAACGGTCTGGTGTTGTCTAATACTCCTGCTGGTAAGAACGGTCTGGTGTTGTCTAATACTCCTGCTGGTAAGAACGGTCTGGTGTTGTCTAATACTCCTGCTGGTAAGAACGGTCTGGTGCTGTCTAATACTCCTGCTGGTGAGAACGGTCTGGTGCTGTCTAATACTCCTGTTGGTAAGAACGGTCTGGTGCTGTCTAAAACGCCTGATAGTAAGAAAATGCGTTCTGGTAAGAAGGAAAATGTACATTCTAAACTATCTGCTGTTAAGAACCGTCCAGCGTTACCTAAAATGCATTCTGGTAAGAAAATGGAGTCTGGAAAAATAAGAATATTAGGTAAAAATTAGAACTGCTGGTAAGAATTACAAACAGTGTTATAGGCCTATATTGTCGTCTGTACTCTTTGTGTGATTGTTATGATAAGCTTTTTGAAGATTTTCTAGATAATTCTCAAACCCTTGTCTGCTGGTACAAGTGTGTGAGGATTCTTCATAGTTCTGAGTGGTGAGAAGTGCCCAGTAGTATCTATTTCTGTGATAAAATTATGCCGACCATGTCCAGATTGCTTGCATTGTCCAGACTGTTGGGTGCCTAGAGTAGAACAGCACAATATTATATGTACAATCTTGCCACTCTCCATCTTCTGCCGATACCATAGAACTATTGTTTTGCAGACCGTGCCATAGTCGCTCCTTCACGCTTCTGCCTCTCGTGGCTTCAAACTGGCACTGACCGATCTGTTGCATCACTGTTTGATCGATTGATTGATTGATTGATTGATTGATCGATTGATTGATTGATTGATTGATTGATTGATTGATTGATTGATTGATTGATTGATTGATTGATTGATTGATTAGACATTCTCTCCACTTTTCTTCGAACCTTGTTCTACTGAAACAATATCTGCAGGGGGGAGCTACCATTGATCATGGGGACGGCAGACGACAGTTAACTCCCTTGCATCTGGCGGCCAAAGAAGGAGAGTTCATGTCGGCCCAGTGCCTGATAGAAATGGGCAAGTAATGCTTGGTATAAGAATGCCAGCTTATGAGCAAGATGATAATTGCAGTAGAATTCTTTTTCTTTTAAGATTTTGTTTACAGTGTCTTCTCGCATATGTCCGCCATTCTTCTGTGTGTGAACCAGTAGATGCCACATTTCGTATCTGAAGCATCAGTCTGAAGACCCCGGGAGATATCTTAGTCTGAACAAGTTAAGGATAAAATATCACCTACCTGTTTCACTGTGCTGTGGTCAGATCACGCCACGCTGTACTCTAGACAGGCCATAGACCGACAACGAAATCACTTTATAACTGCTTCCCCCCAGGTGCTAACGTCAACTCCACGGATGTTTACGGGAACACACCTTTACATCTGGCGATGGGAAAGAGTGTCGAAGGAGAAAACGAGATCAAGGTAAATTCAGCTGGAACGCCTACCCAAAACTCTTATAAAGTATAAAAGTTTAAGACAAACTAGGCAGATTATAGAAGCTCAAGGGAAAATGTGTGTAATCCTTGTAATATTAGGTGATAAAGTTCATAAGTTACTGCTGACTATTTGAGGAAGCAAGAAAGACACTATGTTTACTATTAAAGATGAATTAGCCAAAACAATAATGTTGGTACACTGAATCTCAAAGTACATAGACTATTACTCAGGGTATCGCTGATTGTCGATATGCGCTTATACCTGCCTTGATACGATCATTTACCCTCAGGGTATCAGCAGAGAGCAATCAGCTGACACGTGCATACGAGTGTCCCGCCTGCTGATTGACAGCGGAGCGTTCGTGGATGCTGTGGACTACAGCGGACGGACTCCTATGGAGTACGGACAGACTTCCGTGCGAACAGCCATTGAGCAGTACATCGCAGAAAGGCAAGTCTAGATGGTCCGCGTTCTAGCATTTTAAGATTAACGTTTGCAGCGACAGTATTGATGCGTATTGTATTTCCGCTTTAGTAACGGCGTTACTCGCCGCAGAATCAAAAGTCATTACAAAAACCCGCTCATACAGTTCGCATGCTGTAAACAAACAAAAAAAATCTCTCACCCTTTGTGTGTGTGTGTGTGGGCAAGTGGGTCGGTCTGAGGTTGAGCGTGTGTGCGTGTACCTGCGTGTTTTTCGTGTGTGAGTGAGGTGGAGGTAAGAAAACTGTAAACTACATGAGACTAATGTCAAGGGAGGAAAATAAGGTGTAAGATACGATGATTTTAAAAAAATCATCAAATATATTGACATTTAAACCAAAGTATTTTACTGAGACTGTCCCCAAGCCACAAAGATCTGTAACAGGAAAGGTCGACGTCATAGTTACAGATAATAACCCTTATGTTCACCAGAGGCGACGCAGTGTTACGATACAGCATCATGGACGTAACTCCAGCTTTGACCTCTGACGCTTCCCCGGCCACAATCGTCAGCTCTCCTGCCGATTCGGGTGCCGCAGACCTGTCCCTCCCGACCCCCGAATCCAGCGCCTGCTCCAAACAGCACGACGTCACCCTGCTGCAGGGACTCCTCAAAGGCGTCAGCTTGCAGTGCGCCACCTGCGACATGACGTCTGACGTCACGCTGCAGCCGTGTGGCCACAAAAGTGTATGTCGCAAGTGTTCGGACGGCGTCACTCGCTGTCCGTTGTGTGGGGCAGACGTAGAGGACAAGGAGATGGACAATACAGGTAACAGCTAGGGCGACACTCCTACTTGCGAAAGTATACGTACAGCAGGCAGTGCAACTGGCGGAATTTAGAATTGTCCGTTGGTTTCTGACCTAAAAAGAAATGACGCTGGGTGTTGGTATCGATTATATATATCTAATATATATATATATAATAAAATGCTTTGTTTTCTTCCGCCGCCGATTAAACTTCTGCATGACGAGCTTTGCTTCTCACTTCCTGTTTGGCTTGCCGCGTGCAGCTGCGTTACCGCCCGTTGTAGCGTTTGCATGACGAGCTTTGCAGTCTCACTCCTTCCTGTTTGTTTTGTCATCTGCAGCTGCGTTACCGCCCGTTATAACATTTGCGTGGGCACTCCAGGCTCCGGCCGGATCAGATTTTTGTAGGTTATCCAGTTTCCATGCCGGGTACACATTTGCATCCATCATCGACACAAACACCCAGCCATCCAATTAAACCCATCGGGCCAGCCATTTTCCATCCTTCCATATATATCACACACACACACACACATTTTCTTTTGTGTTCTGGCAGGAAAGCGCGTTCCTTGCGGTATTAACAACACTACAGATATAACGATCAGGAAACATTCCTGCTTAAGCTGACTAAGACTCTATTCGCTGTCCTTTAAGCATAGAAATGAGATCTTATTCCTTTAATAATTCGAGAAACTGAAGCATGCCTGAGAACTTCACCCCCCCCCCCCCGCCCCACTGAGAAGTTTATGCATTTTAGCATTCTGTTGTTTATAATACATATAGCTATAAATGTACGTATGCATGCAAACAAATTCTTAAACGTATATTTGTATGTATATGTATACACGATAAGTATCATTGATATACACATTGTTTTAGTAACAACTACTTCTGACAAAATTCAGTCAGGATATATTAAAAAAGTATCAATTTTGCTCAGAAAAAATGTAACGAAATTCAGAATTTCTCTTCTTCGTTTTTTAAAAGTATTTTGAAAGTTTTAAAACGTTGCTAAAGCTCAGAGGTGCTTTTATTCTATCTGTTGCAGATGACAACCAAAACGATAAGTCAAATGATCAGTAATAATGTTTTCTCATGGTGCTGGCGGGCAAGTGTTTCAAGGAGGGGTGCATCTCAGTACAGGTTAACCCGGCATGAGGTTCCTTCTGCTTGTAGCACGGACTTCCCTTGAAGAATGAGATCTCTTAAGCAAGAAAGATTATGTTTTGTTCTGAATATCTGACATTACTGAAGTGCCGTTCTGCCACCGTCTACATCATCATGAATCACCAGAATGTGTGAGACGCTTTGTGTACATTATTCATAACAGATGAATTTTCATCGAAGTTTTAATGTAAAGAGAAGAGAAACAGGTGACTGCGGCTTGGGGTAATAAAGGTACAACAAAGGGAACTTGGCCAAGCAAGACTCAGACAGAAGGGAGTCGACGTTTCGGACTATGGCCCCTTGTTCAGGACGGCACAGATAACATGACAAAAAATCGCTTAGCTGACAGAGACGCTGGTCTTGCACGGTCGACGGACAGGAGGAAAGTGTGGGGAAGAGGAATCGTGCGTGGGAAACAGAGTGTGCTAATACACCAATCAGTGGCGAGAAGCATTACGGCCAGTAGAAAGGCGTGTCCGATCGGGGCTGGCAAAAGCGCAAGCGGGGAAAGAGGGCAAGGGAAAAGAGGTGTTGGGGTTGTTACAAAGGGAAACAGAAGAGGGGAAAGGGGAGAGGAGAAGTGGGTGGAGGAGAGGTTAGTGTTCAGTCCTGTTGGGAACATGGTGCCGATATGGGAAATAAAATGAGATTCCATGTTCTGGCGGTCTATGGAGTCTCCAGACATTTGCAAAATGCATAGATGTTCACGTTGTCCAGAGTGTGTGATGGAATGTTGAAGAGTTTTGCAAATGGGGAGTTTCTTTTGTGTCTCGTGTCAGCAAGTTGTTCCTTAAAGCAGTCGTTAACTTTTAATCTTCATAAGATAAAGTACTGCTTTAAGCTGATGAGAACATGATCCCGGCAATAACAACTAGCCAGACCAAGCTATCACAATGTGCAATGGCTGTAAAAAGCGAGGATGCTGTGCGACTGAGAGAAAGTGAGATTTCTGTATAGTTGACTTTAAACAAAAGTTAGGAGCATTCTTCACCTAAATTGGTTGTATGGACATCAGCAGACTACATATCTTAAGTGGTTTCACGCAAGCTAAAATAAAGTTTTGCTGCAAGTACATATCTTGTGTTGTTAAATCTTAATTTTTACTTTTGCCTTTTTGCTGAGTGCGGTGCATCACCCTCACAGCATAACCTTCACAACCTCACCATCACAACCACTGTACACTATCGTACCACTGTGTTTATCTGACTAATGATTTACAAACGTACAGCACGAAGGGGAATATATTTTTCTAAATAAAGAACTCGTTTGTCACGCGTTGGGGTCTGGTGGGTCGAAGAGATTGCATGTGAGGTCACCAAATTGTCAGAAACCCAGATTAACAAGCAAAAAAAACTTTTCTCTCTCTTTAATTTAGTTTAGTGGAAGTGTGTTGTTTGTCTGTGTCACAACTAGGGAGATTTCTTTTTGCTCTTGACGGGTCGTCTCGTATTCTGGCTTATACGGCCAGCGTCAAGAGTGTGACTTATGCGTAAGTGGAACTATCACTGTATTACTAACATTAATTAATATGATTTCTTAATCATATGGCCGAGCCCCCACCACCTACAGTCTCCCATAAATAACAACAAAAGACTGTAATACAGTGAACACAAAAAAAGAATGTATTGTTGATATAAAAAGCGAGTATTTACAATCAAGACAATATATGTTACAACTCGTTTCAACTCTAGGGCTCCCGCAATTTCCTTCTGTTTGAGCTAGGTCTACAACCTACATCACCCGCCTCGTCATTAAACACAATGACAAACCACGTACCTCAATCTCGCCTTTGCATACGAGAAAAGAATGACCACTTGATGCACGCCACTCACAGAACACAACACTCGTCCCCGAATGCTTCTTATAGTCCGCACGACAGTCTGTACGTTGGAGCGCTCCTTCCTTGGATATGTTCACCATTAGATACCCTGAAGACCTCTCGAACACCTCCACGTAACAGCAGACTTCGATGTTGACGATCACACACGCCACAAGACTGACACACAGCCCCTTGAGCTCACCCGAAGAGCTCGGTTACAGACAGCCTCCTTGTAAGGCTGGACCTTCGCCCCCTGCTTCAGACGGTTGTCTTGTCCGCGGTCTTCGGTCTCCCTCTTTTACGTTCTGCAGTCCTCTCCCGCCCGGTCACCGTGGAGGTTTCCCACAGCAGAGGACACGTGCTAGAGTCTCACACCAGTCCGGAGGTATCCAACAACCTCGTAGAGTCCCTTGCGCTATGCAACTGGTCTACTCAAGCCACGTGCTGTCGCTGCTAGACTTCCACACGTCTAGCAGAACGAGACACCTCAAATTCTGCAGCTGAATCCTTCAGCCTTCAGCAGACTTGTACCACAAGACACGTATGTCTCACCACAGCAGCTCTTCTTCACAGGAGTTCAGGCTAACGAAGCCCTCGCTGTAGATTTCGCTGAAGATGTCCTCTCACAGGATATTTTGGGGCGTAAGACGTCCTCTCACAGGATTTTTGGGCGTAAGAAGTCCTCTCGCAGGATGTTTGGGCGTAAGATAATTCGACTGTCTAAACCAGTCCTTTTATTCTCAACATTCGTCCGTAGATTCTTTCATTCACACGCACGTGGTCAACAAGGACGTTACATACATGTATCAACCAATCAGGCCAGAGACAGCAGAAGCCACACCCCATGTCAACTAGTAGAACACGCCCCTAAGTGGACACCTAGGGTGGACACAACTACCCCCTCCCCTTCCTGGTCGTTTACACCCATCGGCTACATCAAAGCCCTTGATGCTCGATACTACGCGTCACTGGATTCCTCCAGCTACATAATCTTCCCCTGAACAAACTAAAGCACACCTGGTCAGCCTGACACCTGCACTAGTCGCTCCCCAGCTGCCCCAGGGTAAGTAACACCTTGCCCCTTGCTTCTAGGGCCAGCACCCCCGATCATAAGTGTGAACAGGGACCGAGCCTGGGCTGGTGATGACGTGAGGTGCTAGATGGCGGCTTGAACAAGGGGATTATAGACCTTAATTAGGGCTGGATAGTCGTGGCTGGGTCACACCTAGAATCTATGGTGTAATCTCCTTGACCCACCAGACCCCAAAACGTGACAGTCTGAATGCGTGCTGGTGTTCGAAATTTGTTAGACGCCTCAATCCACCCGAAAAAACACAAGTGTGGATCTATTTCCTCCTATTACAGCAAGGAAATATTTAAATGAGTTCATGTCATAATCCCCCCCCCACCACACACACACACACACATAAATTAGATCTATTTCTCAGTCACACAATCCAAAAGAAGGTTCTTGGTCCATAAAGGGAGTATTGTTCATTTACAGTTCTGCACGTGCAAGATGCAATACACTAATATCCACAGTTCACTCCTAAATGTTAGTGCCAGACAAGTTCTTGCAAATCATAAGTAGAAGACGTTTACAACGACGTATGGATAATAGCGACGATCCTGAATACAGGCGAGGTTACTGAAGACGGCGGTGAAATTGCAGACTGGCGATGTTGCGAAAGATGACGATATGTAGACAGGCGATGATACGACCCACTGGTCCAGTCATGGTTGACAAATATTTAATTAAAGTTCTTTTCAACGCAAGCCAATAGTTCAACGTTTCGTCAATGTAACAATTCAATCTCTCTTTACTTGCAGCTGTAAGTTGACGTTTCATGTATACTCAGACAAGAGTATTAAATTCTTCACAACTTGTATTCTTTGTCGTTTGGCCTTCTGGAATCAGGGACAAACTCGGCAAATCCGCGGATTCCTACGTACTCTCCTTAGCACTACTGTCCGCAAGCCCTAGACGCTCTAGCGGACGCGAACTCAATCTTCAACTCGTAACCACCAGAGCTCGACTCTGAAATAGTTACTCGAAATGTATATCCTCTCGGGGAAATACATTAAACAACAGAACTCCAATTTTGTTACTTCGGGTCCCAGTTCTCGGACTTGAAACCTATCACTTTACTTCGAGTTTATTGCTATAAGGGTCTTGTCACCTTTGATACCCGACCACGGGCTTGCTACGCCAACGGTTTTTGATATCACTCCCTGCTGTAAAATAGAGAAGCCAAGCTTGGGGGCCCTAATATACTATCCGGTCACGTGATGTCTAAATCCCATAATATTTGGTTGTTCGAGAGCATTCTAGAAGTTTTTTCCACTGATTCAGCAATTTTTGTGCCTACGCAGTACCTTTTGTTCTTAAACTGGCAGTGAAACACAGGAAGACCTCGTCACTCTTGACAGTTCGAACTGTCGCTGACCTGCTGGCTGAACTCCCTATTTCCTGTCTTTCTTTTTAAAAGTAAACTGTACTAGGCGTTCATGACATTGCGTCTAGGTCTGACCCGACCACAGCCCTATTGCCTTAAGTCCTTTATCCCCTTGTTCAAGCTATTACCTAGCTCCCTCACGTCATCAAAAAAATCGGGTTAGGTGTCACTGGGTCCCTGATCGCACTTCTAGTCTGCGTGCTGTCTAGGTCGAAGGGGCGAGGTGTTACCGACGCTGGGGACCATTTCTGGGAATGGGACTGTAACAGGGTCGAGCAGTAGCGGCTGGTTACAATTGCAGTTGTGGCAACGGCTGTCATCCTTCCACTCCGAACACAAAACAAGGCATCTTCGCTTCTACTCGCAAACTTTAAGGCACAAATACTCTTGTCTTCATCCACTTTATCATAGTAAATTTGCGAAACAATGTCATTTTGCTCTTCAGCGTGTAATTTGAAGAGTAAATCTAGCATTTCTCAAGTGACAGACCACATGTACGGACACATCTTTCAAGTTTAATACATTAATACAATAATACACGTCACCGTAATGGCACAGGACGGACCTTCCTAGCCGATGCTACATGGACAAGTGACTCCAGATGAAGAGCTCCTCCGACGTTGAAGATGATCAAGAATCAATCTGTCCGTGGTGGTGTGGTGGTGGTGGTTATTTAGAGGGACAGCGCTTCCACCTCGCGGTGATTTCGCACAATGGGGGATGGGGGCCTATTACTAAACTATGCACTGAAAGAACCAACAGACTGATGGCTGCAGCAAGATGGCCAGTGCGAACAGGCAGTTTAATGTGCGGGGAAATGGCCGAATGGAGTTTGCACAATGTTTAACTCCAGGAAATAATCCTTGGCCACACCAGGATTCGAACCAGCAACCTCCATCTGCTAGTCCGCAGCTCTCCCAACTGAGCTATCCAGGCCCCCGTATCAATCTGTCCGCTTTTCCTCAGCTCTTTAAATACACTCATAGCACAATGTAGTTAGCCTTTCGCCATCGCCTCCCGCTGAGATGCTCAGTCCACTCAGGTTACCGGCCAGAGCGAGTCTGACCACCATAAATCTCTATGCGGTGCCATCCTTCGGGGGGGGGGGGGGGGGGAAACCTGGCCGCGCCTAAATTACAAATGCGAGTTGATAGGTGGCCTCGGACAGTGAGACCTTGTTGGTGCTTCCCTACCCAGCTTTGGGTCAGGGGATCAAAAGAAACCCGATACCACTTATGTTTCCCACACTTGAGTTAAGAAGGACCAGTCAGGCGCATGATGCAACTAACCACGGTATGCCGACTTAAAGAGTTCTGGGGCCGGCTGGGTGGGCGCCTGGGTGTACACAACCACCACCCGGCTACAGGACCTTAGCCCTAGAGCAGGTGTCAGTCTGGCCAGGTGTGGATTTGTTAACCAGGGGAGAGATTACTCAGCAGAAGGAAGCTGTTAACACGCACCACCAGAGCTTTGTTGTAGCCGAGAGGTGTGAACTGCCATGCGGGTGTGGGGAGTGGGGTGGAGAGTAGCTATGTCCACTCGAGGTGTCCACTTAGGGGCGTGTTCTTGTGGCTAACGCGTAGTGTGGTGTATGCTGTCTCTGTCCTGATTATTTGGTGTATGTAACTTTCTCGATGACCACGTGTATGGGAATGCGAGAATGTAGGAATGAAAAGGTAGAATAAAAGGACTGGTTTAGAACGCCATGTTTTCGTTAGCTAAATCTCCGGGGAGAAGACCGGCACATCTTTTTGGCCCAAACCTTCTACTGCAGATCTGTGAAGAGACGTATCTTGTGGTGAAGTCTGCTGACGGCTGATAGGTTCAGTCTTGCTGCAGAACCAAGTGTGTCCTTTTCTACTGGACTTATGCGAAGTCTAGTGTCAGCAGCACGTGCATTGAGTAGACCAGTTGCCTATCGCAAGGTACTCTTCGGGGATGTTCCCCCAAGACTAGTGTGTGACTCTTGCACCTGTTCCTCTGCTGTGGAAAATCTCTACGCTGACCGGACGAGAGGACCAACCGCAGAAGGTGAAGGAGGGAGATCGAGGGACCGAGGACAGACAACCGTCTAAAGCAGGAGGCAAAGATCCATCTGTAATGGGAAGGCTGCCTGCAGCTGAGCTCTAGGAGTGAGTTCAGAGGTCGAGGGTCGACCGGAAAACCTCGCATAGGGCGGTGGCTGTTGCGACATCAGGGAGAGCGCTTGCATCTCTCAGTAAGCTGTGTCCAGAGGCAAAGGACACGAAGAAGAGATCGGCGATAGGAGTCTGGTTTTCCCCAGGAGCAGCCAAGATGACTTTTTGAGGTCAGTCTTCCAGGACAACAGAGAGGGGCGCCCCTTTTTATGAGAACAGATTTCTCTAAGCCCTGCAAACTATACAAGCTACCAGGTGAGAGTTGTACGTGTGTCCTACACGTGGTCATACCTCCTTTCTCGTATCGTATCCGCTTCTAGCTTAACTGTACTCTTCCGCAGATGAACTTGAAATCCTTTGATTTGGTGCTGACAAGGAGTTTTGTTCTGAACGCCAACACATAAAAACTTTGTCTTCTGCTTATCAAATGAACTTCTTTTCTCTTTCTTTGTTTATTGCCCCCCCCCCAACCCCCAACCCCAACCCTCCAAAAAAACCAACTTGGTGATTTTAATCCATACAACACACTTGAAAAATTAAATGCAGGCTCCGTATGCTTTTATGGTATGTATAGAGATGTCTGTGCATATATATATACGTCGTGTGGGTGTTTATGTGAGGTAGGGAAAGGGGAAGAGAAAGAGAGTGAGAGACCAGTGTGAGACAGAACGTGCGAGAGAAGTGGTAAGGAGAGGTTGGGTCCGCTGTAAGCCGCAGCGCAAGAAAAAAATAAATATTGATAACGATCCAGTCATTTGCGTGTAGAGGTCTTATCGGGAAATTCCGATTGTCCGCACAGTAGTCTGAAAAATGGTGGCTCCGACATTCTTCCAAATCTGTGTTTGAAACTTTAGATCGTCATCAGTTTATGCTAAATCTGATTCCTGTTTTTCTGAGTGGTAAGTGGATTTTTTTTACCTGCCTGCAGTTGTTGCCCGCGGGCTGTGGTGTCGAGACCGAAACAAGCGCACCGTACTGCATGGTATTCAGCAGTCTGGGGGCAAAATATAAAATACTTTATGTGTGTGTGTGTGTGTCCTCTCTACGCGCTCGCACAAGCATGTGTCTGGTGGAGTCGAAGGACGGAGAAGTGTAAGAGATTTATGTTACAGTTCAAAGTTTAAAGACTGTAAATTACTAGAGTATAGAGCTCACAAGCACACCAGCTATATTTGGGGTCGAATGTGTCCTCAAGTGCGTACAGTACTAAAGTATATCCCACTCGTCCTGGTCGTAATTTTAGCTCTGACCTAACCATGAACCCTCTGGAGCCACCAAAAGGATAGCTAATTGCTGCATGGCTGTGTTGCTATTGTGTGTTATCGAAACTGTAAGTATTCCGGGGAATTCCCGCTATCATAGATCGACAACAGCTGCTACTGGGCAGCATTAAATACATGAATGGTAAATACCAAGAACATCAAACTACCATGGCGTCGGAGAACAGTCGAAGAGAATTCAGTTTACTTGAAAACATCGCCGTGTCTACGAGGTCTAGGCATGCGGCATCCTGCAGCGTGCGATCGAGTCTACGACGTGCGCATGTCTTG
>SMGT01000514.1:111528-122234 GCA_004794575.1 Lanistes nyassanus | reverse complement strand
GGGGGGATCGAGGAAGCGGAGGGAACAGACCAGTACTCAAATACACATCAATATGCTTGTTTTTTATGCTCCAACATACTTTGAAGGAAATCAGTTTGCGCAGTAAAGATGCAAGCAGCATAATGATCGTCGTGGCGAGATGTGCGATAGTGGTAGCTGCACATCTGTTTGTAAAGTTTTACATGCGTTAATTCCCCGTTTATCTACCCACCCCCCTCCACCTTCAACGCTCACTCTTACTTTCTTTTTACCATCCTCTCCTGCCTCTGCATCATCAGGAACACGACAACATTGTGGTAGAAGGTGAATGAACTCTGTCTGTCTGTCTGTCTGTCTGTCTGTCTGTCTGTCTGTCTCTTTCTTTCCAACCAGAATACAGTATATAGACAACAGAAGAAACAACATCTGGACAGTTTACTTTGCGCTCCAGAAAATAGTTGTTTGAGACTGATCAGACCACATAACACAACCTCTGATCAGATGTTGAGCATGAGGTAAACAGCTATACGCCGATAGGCATGCTGGTATCGCCTAGGATGTCCGCACAAACGTACACCAACAGAAGCATACACAATAACGCACATTCACATACACTCACATGCACTGAAGCACAAGAACACACTCTGGTTTTGTAAACTCGGCAGGTGAAATAGCGTTGCCACCCCGACCCGTTATACCCAGACTGTCAAAGTTATGGTCGCAGCATGTATTTTCTATTGCCGCTGCTTGTGATGTAGACAGGTAGGTGTCCTGATGGCGGGCTGCCGCGTGCTGCGCGGACCTGACTGGGACAGCGGGGCTGCAGACGGAGGTGAAGGTCACCTCGGCACCATCATCGAGATGCTAGACAACGGAAGAGTGCGCGTGCTGTGGGACAAAGGGCAGGAAACCACGTGCAGGGCAGGGGCTGACGGGAAGTTTGACCTCAGATTATTCGACACGGGTCAAAGCGGTATGTGCTTATTTACTAAAGATTTTATTAAAAGCTGTTTGATATTTGCCATGAAAAAAGTTAGTGAAACGAGTCAGAATAATGTGTGTGTGTGAGAGAGAGAAAGCGCTTGGGTGCGTGACTCCGTAAGAGAGATAAAGAGAGAGAGAAGTAACAGTGGATTTGTTACTGTTGTCCGGTTCCTGTTTCTTAATTAGGAGTCCGGCATCCAAATACGCAGTGCCAAGAATGTGGAGACAAGAACATATACGGTCCACTCTGGCGATGCAAAGTGTGTGCCGGATTTGACCTTTGCTCTCGCTGTTATTCTGATGACAAACACGACACGCGACACAGATTTCTGCGGATCGATTCTGCATCATGTAGCGGGTAAGATAATGCACCAGGGCCACGACTGCCACAACAACCGCTACCACGAATTTCACATCATCACAACCTTCCTCTCTCTCTCCTTCAACAAAAGCAGGTTTTTCTTCCAAGCCATCTGCATCCTTTATTTAGAGCCGCCACTGCTGCCCTACATGGTCCGTCGCCCCACGGCTCACTGCTACTCCACTGCTTCACTACATCTCCTCTCTAGTCCTCCTCCTGCTTCACCCTACTTCAGGACTCTCCTGGTGGTGGTGGTGGTGGTGGTGGTGGTGGTGGTGGTGGTGGTGGTGGTGGTGGTGGTGGTGGTTATTTAGAGGGCAGTGCTTCCACCTCGCGTTGATTTTGCACTATGGGGGATGGGGTCCTATGCACTGAAAGAACCACCAGACTGATGGCTGCAGTAAGGTGGTCAGTCCGGACAGGCCTTTTATTGTGCGGGGAGATGGCCGAATGGAGTTTGCACAATGTTTAACTCCAGGAAATAATCCTTGGCCACACCAGGATTCGAACCAGCAACCTTCCATCTGCTAGTCCGCAACTCTACCAACTGAGCTAACCAGGCCCCGACTCTTTTTAGTCCGGCACGCACCCCGCTTTTACCGGGTGGGAGCGGGCCACAAGGGAAGCATTACCAGCTACAGCAGCAGCTAGCGGGTGGAAGTGCGGTGGATACCGCATTTTGTGTTTCATACACATACAGCAGTTAGAATAAAAAAAATAACAACATATATCTATAAGGACATGAAAATATGCAGTGACTAGTGTGCGCTTTGCTCTTCCTGTAAATGTTAAAGAAAGTTAAGTAGAGTGAGAAGGAAATAAAGATAATTACGTTCAAAGGCAGCTTAACTATGTTAAGAAATATGCCTACAAACTAACCTAATCTATTAAGGTGTTTGATGAGTTTACTATCTAAAGAAAGAGTATATGGAGTAGAATCAAATGATGTTCGTTGTTAGTATCTGCAACTGTCCCAGAAGGATATAGAAACGTTTAAAGAGAGTGAGCCTAGCACAGCACGCTGTAAGATGACACAGTGCGTCACAGCCACAGATCGCTGGCGGTACTCGACCTGGGTACCGCGCCCCGGCGTCCGCTGTGGCTGTGAGCGTGGTGGACAAAACCGCCTCCGTGATGACTGCGTCCATCACAACTGTTATCGTTTTCATTATTATCACTGTCGTCGTCATGGCGTAGAGCGTGCAGGGTTGATGCTCCTGACGGTTCGCTGTCTTTAAGAGTTTTTATCTTCAGCTCCTTATATCGGTCACTTTCCACGGGTTTCACAGTTCTGTTCCGTTCTGGCATTTTCTGATCTAATAAGTGACGCTAACAAGGTCCACGTTATCTCTAACTCAGACCATTGGCTAGTGTAGAGTCACATTCGGCACCATGGCCCCCCACAACACTAAACTTAAACCACTAACCTCTATTCCACCTAAGCAGCAGTCGCGTGGTTTTTTTTCACATTTGACTAATGTTGGCGATTTCTTAAATGGCACGTAATGACGTCAATGTTTGCAGCGCAGAAGTGAAACAACGGAAGACCAGCCTGAAAATGAGAGCGATCGGGATTTTTCCTGGGTCAAAGGTCACAAGAGGGAAACACTGGACTTGGGGAGACCAGGATGGTAAGTTTCTGTTCCTGCCTCTCTCTCTTATCAAGAATGCGTGTGTGTGTGTGTGTGTTTGGGGGGGGGGGAGTTGTGCAGCAGGGGCGCGCATGCGTGCAAACGAGTGTCAGCCGCGAGAACACGCATTGTGTGTGTGGGTTGTGAAGCGAATTTGTATGCATATGTTTCCGCTGTATGTAACTGAATAGTTATGGGTGGTCATTGTATCATACCCAAAGTTGTCCATGAAAATCTGCATGTTGGGACTCCTTTCAACCCCATTTCATCTTTCTCAGTGTGTACATAGTTTGACTCATATATGTATGTTTAATAAAAACGTGGTCCAGCCATTTAATTAAAAAATTTTATTGGTCAGATATTTCTACAGACATGTAGTTAGCTAAAATCTGGGACATTAATTTATAAGACTTTAATGCCAATTCCAAAGGGTTTGATAAGTTCTTTAAGAGCTCTTTATACGATTATACGACGGTCGAACTGTATACACCCAACATTAAGAAGCATTTTTAAAAAAGATATCCCGCCATGCCCCTATCTCGACGCACTGTGGTTAAAAAGGAATCATTTGTTGCAGGTGGAGCAGGAACTCAGGGCGAGATGCAAGCATTCGAGAACATGGCTCCAGACTCCATTCGGAGCATCGTGCGAGTGGTGTGGCCTAACGGCGTCTCCGACTGTTATCGCCTGGGATTCCGAGGACAGGTTGACCTCACGTGCGTGGAGGAAGAAATAGGGCCATCCTATTACCGGGACCACCTACAGCTTGCAGGTGAAAAAAATAATTTAGGCTCTAAGCCCCATTCAGAAAACCGCATGAACTGAAGCAGCTGTCCAATTCGCGCAGTATAATTTGATAAAATGCTGTGGACATTTCTTTAAGCTTGCAGCTTGAAATCTTGATTGTACGTTAGCTGTTTGACCCACGCAGCTCAATTTTCCGAGAAACTGGCGCGGTATGCAAATCGCGGTAGTGCAATATTATTCTTCGTTGTGGGCTGGTCCCCCTTCCCTCAAACCCACTAGACACAGATATTGGTTGAGTCTTTTACCGTCCTTGATGACTCCAGAATTTTGATATTTTCCAGATTTTTCGGAACTGCTACAGTTAACATCTGTCGAAGACAACGTGTCATCCGCGCAACAAAGAAAGTCTGGAATCTTGATTAACACATCCATGTCCCCTACAGCGCTGGCGACTACGTCAATAATAACCACCACGTCCGCTTCCAGCACTTCGCCGTTGCCTTGCGCAGTCAGCGGTTCCGGAAGTGCGAGTTCGCAAAATAGTGAACCGGCGATGGGTGTGACTGGCGAAAACGAATGTCCAAGAGGGGAGGCAACTGGAACGGCGTTGGCAGAAGACCTACCGAACGAGGATGAGGTGCTGCTCGCTGGAGACAAAGTGATGATCGGAGTGGATGAGGAGAGGCTGATGAAACTCCAGGAGAACTATGGCGGCTGTACCCAAGGAATGATCAAGGTAACAGTTGTTTGAAAGGCTGTTTGCTGCGAACAGGTCTGTCTTTGGGCTGTTTGCATTCTTGAGTTTCGGTCTCTTTGTAGCTCCCCACCCGCCCTGTGTGCGGGCGTGCGTGCGGGCGTGCGTGCGGGCGTGCGTGCGGGCGTGCGTGCGGGCGTGCGTGCGGGCGTGCGTGCGTGCGAGCGAGCGTGCGTCTGTGCGTACGTGCGTGCGTATGGGAGAAAAATACTCAGGCGCGGCGAAATTCATGTGAGGCAGATATAACTAACTGGGAATAATTTGTAAAACATCTTATGCTCTTTTATATAATAGGCAGAATTCTCAAGAGTGTGAAAGAATTTGGGGCGAATATCCCGGGTTTGTATAAACATTTTATCTCATTTTTAGCGCATAGGAGTTGAAGGCGTTGTCACAGCAGTTCCCAGTGCACAGACGGCTGGAATAACTGTGAAGTACACAGAGAAACAGCGGTACCGCCTCAACCCCGCCGTTCTGGTGAAAGTCAGTTACTGTCCCTTTTTATCGCGATATTATCAGTAAACAGTTCAATAGGCGCCATTTGTTTTTTGGTTTGTTCGGGTTTGTTTGGGATCCCCCATTAACATTTTAAGCGAATTAATTGTATGTGAGATGTGTATAGTCATCAACCTCAGACCACAGTCACACGTCTTCCCCGCTGTCCTTTTTGCGCTATACTGTACTACTGGCCCATTTCCCCAAGATTTGGTGAAAGAGCAGCGTCTGTTTGTTTCTCAAAGAGTACCACTGATGAAGTCGCTTACAGCAGCTTGCAGTAAGTAAAAGCTCTACAAGTGATAGATGTCTTTCTGCAGCAAAATATTGATGATCTAACAAGTTTGTATGTCTACCGACGGAAACTCCCACCAGAGACTTTATTGACGTTCTTCGCTACAGACCTCCTAAATCTCGTCTTTTTCTTCTCTCAGATAACATCTTACACTCAAGGTGACATTGTTCGCGTGAGACGAGATCTACAACAGCTCAAGTTTCTGAGCAAGAAACTGGGATGGAAGGAAGATATGGAAAAGGCACGTTTAGACAATTCACGTCCTTCATTAGCCCTAGACACATTTACCTTGGATCGCTTGCTCATACCGCAAGTTTCTAAACTGCAGATCGCGATCAGGTGTCGCAAGTTATCCGAGATCCCCGTAGGCCTAATGCCACCAAATCTATTTTCTATTGTTTTTTATCATTACGAAAAACAAAGATTGCTTAGTACATAAAATGTTTTTACATACATATATATCGTTTTATATGTATATATCATCGCCACCCTGACGCAAAGAAAGACAACTCTCAAAACCTGACCTGTCTTCTTTCGCAGGCGTGCGGCAAGGTCGGGCGTGTTTCCAGCGTGGATACTAACGGCGACGTCACCGTGCGGCTTGGAGGTCAGGAGGTGGTGTTCAATGCTTCCTGCTTGATGCCAGCACTCGGTGCACCTCCTGATGACGTTGAAACGGAAAAACAGTCGGACAGAAACACTGCGGGGCTTTTTCCAATGTTCACAAAGGCCACTGAAGGAAGGGAAAGAGATGGTGACTCGGGTAAATGGCAAGAATTAACACCATTTGCCTTATTTCCAAGGTGAAACTTGGCTAGATCGCAGAATTTTCAGGATGCATCTTTCCCACCCACACTCTCTTCCACTCACACTCGTGCGAGTGCACACTGTCCAAACCGGATCTTTACCTTAGGCAACATGTTCTCTCAGTCGCCCAGCTAGAAATGGGTACCTGACCCAAGGCAGGGAGGGAGAGGAGGTGGGCATCTCCCGCACAATGCTGGCCCACAGAAAATTAGGGGTATCAAACACTCCTTCCCTCCCCCTACGATCTAAGTTAATGGGACAACCTTTTAGTCAGCTTATTTAAATTAACTGAATCCTCTGCGAGTTGCTTTTGTTTCCATATAATCGGGTGGAAATGGGAGAAGGGGGGAAATTAAAGCATTTCCAACCTATTACCAGTCACTCGGGCACAACTTCCATTTCGTGCAGTCGTTTCATGCTGATCTCGCCTGTGGACTCTCAGATCTGTTAATGCGTGTCCTGGGACTGAGGGGCGGAGAAGAGGGAAGCGGGGAGGAGAGCAGAGACCCTAAGATCCAGCAACTCTTTCAAAGCATCCGTGAGAGAGACCCTCGGGCTGTGAGAAGGATGATCGAAGCCGATCGTGGATTGGTAAGCCCGTCAAGCATGACTGTCTTTTGTGACATATACGACGTATTCCAAGCTGTGCACATAAATGTGCAGGGTATGCAATGAAAAATACAAGTATACCATGTGTACATGGAACACACACACACATATATATATATATACTTATGAGTCTTATTTAAAATTAATTAAGTGGATACATCTGAAATGGGCAATTTGGATTCTTTTTTAAATTTTGCTTCGTGGCAAGATAGTATCATTGTATGCCAGTCTATTTTTTTGAACGTATATAGAGATAGTTTTCTGAAAATTCCGATGCAGATGATAGTATATTCTTACTTAATTGGATGCATTTTTTGTTTTGATTAGGTTTGATTGGTTTAACTCCTTGAACACAGTTAGGCCACATCTCGGGTAATTCATGGGGTTGGGTGAGATCATGTAACTAAGCTGTTCACTGACACATCCACCAAACTGACAGTGTCAGTACGTTGGTCATTGGTCAGTGCAGCTGGTCAGGGAATTTAATTTTCGGGGGAGGACCCACTAGAGTCTGCATAACATTCCTTGCCCCCGGCTGGATTTGAACCCACAACTTCAACAGGCGAGCCCGATACTCTTTCAAAGAGCAATACCGCCCTCACCCCCAATAACTTTACTCAGATGTAGCAAGAACTTTTATATTCCTGTAACGTTTCCAGACACCGTCCCTCCCTTCCATGCACCCTAGCTCATCCAGTCGTACAGACGACCAACTAGGAGTGCACATCTCAAACTTTATTTGTTGAGAATAACCCGTTGCAGGTGGTGGCCGGCTTACTATGCAGCCTGTTCCCTCGTCTAGTGGCTATCATTGGACCTCTGCTCTCTACTGTCTACCCCTAAAACAGCTGCAGCGGAGGTGCATAAGAAGGCAGCCCTGTGGCTCACCTTCCACTGTGCCCCTCAGTCTTCTGCCTGCTACATCCTGCCTTGGCCCTTCCTGGTCAAAACTTTCCAAGTCTCATGGGCAAGCAAGCATAGCCTCAAGGGCTGGGCGTAAGCCCGAGCAAGCTTCTCCCTTTTCTTCGGTCTGTGTTTTCCTACCTCCTTTTCTTCTTCCATACTCCGAGTTCCCCTTTTTATTTCTCCCTAATGCCGCGTCCTCTACATCATGTGATCTCTCCCCCCTCACGTGCCCCTACCCTTGTAGGCAGCATCATGTGGGTATGCAACTTATGACCTGTTGACAGGCGCTAGTTCCAATTTTTGGGTTTCTCGAGTTCCCGAGTTCACCGACCCCTTGTTGCTGATGCAGCCGTGCTTGGCTGACATAACGCTGTCTCCCTAGTGAGACTATCGTCAATGACACCTGGGCGGGGAAGGCTGGTTAACTCCCCACCCCACCCCCAGTGCATGTGCCGTTCCCTGTGTGAGAACAACATTTCCTTTTTTGTGCGGAGCAGGCTACCCTCCGGTCCATGAGTCACCCACAGGTTTATTAACTAAGTAAACAATGCTGGTCTTACACGCGCCAGCTCTCATTTTGTTATAATTCCACTGTAGAGCAAACTGAGAAAGTGGTGCAAGGTGTTCGTACATATGAACATTTGATCTTTAAGTGGTGCCTCAAACTGCTGCTAATGGCAAAGAGAAAGTTATAAGAAGAACGCGGGGGGGGGGGGGCGCTCCGGGCACTCAGGGTATCACAAGCATCCATATTGGGCTTGCAGCTCACGGCAGTCAGCAAGGATATGACTCCTCTGGTATTCGCAAGTTACCACGGTCTGATCGACGTCATGAAAACTCTGCTGGACATGGGAGCCAACCTGGAAGGCAGGGACCCCAAAGGGCGAACACCTCTCATCGCCGCTACACAAGGGTACGTTTTCAAAACCCATGGTACACGATGGGTCAATGTTCGGAAAAAGTGCCTCTATCGATATCAGCTAAAGGACCCAATTTTTGATCGCATCCAAATGCTTGCAAAGAAAATTTTTAGTTAAGCAAGTAAACATGGAGAGAGATGGCAGTTTAGATCCGCCGCTGGAGAATTTCTTTACACGACAAACATTCGCGACTAAAACAGGTAATCGGACTGCAGCTTATAAGCGATCTTTGGCGAACATTCGGTTTCTAATGTGCTGAGTTCTGAAAGTACCTGTAGATAATTGCAACGAACGTTAATGTAGGTAGACATTTTAGTTTCAATAAAAAGCTTCGTCAAATCAGGTTTGAAGATGTGTCTCAACTTACCAGCTAACACGATTAACCAGTGACAAATAGAGAATTATACTATAGTCTGATTTATTAATTACGTATTTAAGTAATAAGTTAAATCAATTTGGTATTGATTGGGGGTTAAGTAAATGGGTAATTAACTGAGTAATCGACTAATTTGAGTAATAAATTCATTCCTGTATCAGCAAAGAGCACAGAGCATCTATTTTCCTTATTGAGAAAGGAGCAAATGTGAACGTGTGCAATCACAGACAGCGGACACCTTTGCACCACGCCGCCTACCGACGCATGTCACAGGTCATTCAGGAGCTCATCCTGGCTGGGGCTGACGTCAATGCCATGGTAACTGAAACTGCGTCTAGCATGACGTCGTTGTGACAAACATATAGTTTACGTCAGAGAAACTGAGAAAATGTTTCGCACGTGTGTCCAAGTAATGCAAAGGTCACGGCCAAGGTGAAGGTCAAAAAGTCTGCTGCTGTAATTCATTCTGCCTCAGCTTACTGATACAAATGATAGGTAATTATCGTCACACAGCTTTCTCTTTTTTTTCTTTTTTCATTTTGTTTTCTTTGTAGACCTATATGTTGAACTGTCGTCTCTTTTAAATTTCAAAGGACGTTGCTGGAGACACCCCCCTTTTTGACGCCATTGAGAACGGGAGTGAGGAGGCAGTTGAGGTTCTTCTGAATGCGACCAACTTAAATAAGCATACAATGAATAGAAGCGGCTTCAACATGTTACAGGCAGCGTGTCTACACGGAAACACACGGTAAATAGAACCTATTCAAATTAACAAAATCATCATCATTACCATCGTCACGTCGTCATCTTCATGATAAGTCACCCGAATTGATGCTCACGAAAAGGACTTAAGCAATGCTATTGTCGTCAGCTGCATCCAGTTTTGCAGATCACCTGTTTCCCTCAGGAGGCCAAATGCAGGCCATTCTTTGATGTTGTGTTTTCCGGGGAGTTTTTCCCCATTCCCCATTCCTTCGATTTGGTCTGTCGTAACTTACAGTCAATAAATGACGTCACATTCATTCTAAGAAATTCGAATGAACCTCCGGTAACCTTTCGTCTGAAACGTTTAATTCCCTTCTGTCAGTCTGTCATTATCAAGCGTGATAAGTCAGTTCAATGCTACAGATTACGCTCAACAGTTTTTCTCCTCAAGGAAATATTATAATGGAGAAAAAGGATTTGTAAGCAGCTGACCTTATAAGACTGTCTTGCCACAAGCTCGCTGGTATAAAAGAAATATAGCTGGTGTGGTTCCCTTTCTAGATAATCATTGATGTCCAGAGCGGACGATATCATATCACATCCTATCATATCCTAAGATTTCCCACGTAGTTCAACATAATAATATTACATGAGATCCTACATGATAAGTTTCATAACACAACAGCGATCACAAAAAAGAGAAATTACAGCGACTTTTAATTCAGAATAGTATATGAATTGTGACTGAGTGGTGTGTTGATGTTTTGAGCACTTGTGACTGAGTGGTGATAATTAAAATCAAAAGAAAACTTCCGCTGTGTGCTCTTCACTAGGGCTGTGGATCTGATTCTGTCCCTGGAGGGGGGCCCTGACGTGGACGACATGCGATTTGGGGAGTACACAGCCCTGCACATTGCTGCCGTCAATGACCACACCGAGTGTGCCGGCCTCCTGATTCTGTTGGTCAGAACTTACAGCAACAGAGTACTGGCTAAAAATCAGAAAGGGCCTCTTAACGTAGTTTCATCATCATCATCATCATCATCATCATCATCATCATCATCATCATCATCATCATCATCATCATCATCATCATCATCATCATCATCATCATCAGCAGCAGCAGCAGCAGCAGCA
>SMGT01000514.1:86898-111512 GCA_004794575.1 Lanistes nyassanus | reverse complement strand
AACAACAACAACAACAACAACAACAACAACAACCAACAACTGTCTCGGCTCACAAAAGCTATAGACAGTTTGAGATTCCCGTTTCTTCCAGTAAATAATCTTTGGAGAGTAAAAGAGAAGAGTGGGAGAGAGAGCTACAACCTCATCAACAACCAATAATTTTAATAAATCTTTACAAAAGAAGCAGAAATTTAGTCAGAGCTTCACTGCAACAGAGCTGGAGAACATAATTACGTATACAAGCCTTTTCCTTAAAAAAAAACTTATTAGTGCATCCCTAATCAGACCTTCCCCATTTTAACAGCAGGACCGACCCGTGACGACGGGCTAAACTCAAAAGAAATTCTGACTAATCCTGCCGAGCGAAACACAAATCTTAGACTGTATTTCATTTCTCCATTGAGTTCACAGGGCGGGGCGACTGTTGATCTTTGTGATGGACGTCGGCAGGCCACGCCCCTACACCTGGCCTGCAAAAGAGGACGCATCAAGTCCGCTGAGCTTCTCATCGAAATGGGTGAGCATGTGAATCCACCTACGGTAAAGAAAGATAACTCACGCTGAGAAGTGCCTCCAAACGTCTCGCGTACTTTGGTGCACACGTAGTCTTTGTTCTTATCTTTCCATAGGGTTCCTTGAAAACCAGGTTTATTTCTGTTTTTTAACCTACTAATTATAAAAATCTTGTGGTCGTATGAGGACTTGGTGCGTGAAGGCAAGGAACGTGTGAGAGAAGCACACATTCTGACAAATGAGGGGACTAACCAAACTTTGTATGACAAAAACTCTGATCAATTGTAACCAGTACAAAACTGCCTTAATCGCACCCTATATGTTTATTACTATAACCAGAAAACTTAGTAATTTGCTCGGTGTTTCTTTTATTTCGCTTTATTGCAGGAGCAAATGTCAACGCCATAGACATCTACGGCAACACTCCTCTGCACCTGGCCATGGGCAAAATTGCAGAAGGAGATAGTGGAAGTGAGGTAAAGGTTGCACCGCGATGTTTCACTAGGTTAGACATGCAAGGAATCCAAAAACATTTTAAAGGAGTTACCGCAAATACAAACATGTCGGAGACATTAATAAAATATCTTTTTCTCCCATATCCGTGCAAGGCATGGGGATATGGGTGGTAATGTGTTGGTCTTTAAGGGGATGGACACTTTTCTGGCATAGACTAAAACACACAGTATAATGTGCCTCCACCCACACTGTTTCTTAGAAGCTGTCAGTGCTCAAAGGTAGCAAGTTTTATCGATAACTTAAAACAACATTCTTACAAGCTCTAAAATGAAAATATAGGCCTACATCGTGGGAGCATCGTATAAGAAAATCTGCAATGAACCATGATGACAAAGCCAAATCTTTTTAATTTTTAGAAGCTTGTTTTATCCCAGAATACCTTCATTTACTCTCAGGATGGCGACAGAAGACGCACACCACCTGATGACCGCATACGACTGGCGCGGCTGCTGATTGACAGCGGAGCGTTCGTGGACGCACTGGACTACAATGGACGAGCCCCTACGGACTACGGGCAGTTTGCTGTCCAGAGAGCCATCCTGCAGTACATTGCTGACAAGTGAGGCTTTAAGCGTGATTGAGTGCAAAAACATGACGTACTATTTATGATACTGACAGGTTTTACAGTGATAGACTCTATACATTGAAAAGATCGACAAGAGAAGATAGCAGATTTTTTTTTTGCTGAATTTTCTGAAGCTTCAAGATTTCGCGCCGTTTAAGGACAATTCCAAGTCCACAACGATATATATATATATATCTTAACGCATTCTTTGAATTCACTGCAAATTACTACATAAACTAGAAAAGACCTTTTTATTCTAGAGATACGCCATCAAACAATTTGCACTCACAGAAATAGGACAATCCGGGAGACCACTGTAGCACATGCATAGTACGTGTAACGTCTTCAAGCCCATTGACAGGAATAATGTATGTGTTGGGTTAAATGACGTAACAGGTTTGGTCCTACTCGGTCGAGAACGACTATGCCTGAAGGCTTTTATCTTGAGAATTGATGTTAGTTTAGGTTCTAAGAAATACCTTATAATGAGTTGTGCTGTGCTCTTAAAATAAAGCTACTCGCAGAATGGGGTTGTATTTTGCTGGTAGCTGATTGAAGAACGAAAAGCTGTAAGGTTTGCCCAGGGTTGGAAATGTGGACATTTGTGTTCAATAGAGGTGATGCGGTACTGCGCTACAACAGTGGTCATGTCACGCCGGGTGTGACCTCTGGCCCCTCCGGACAAACATCTGTCAGCACTACAGGCGATTTGGGGGATTCGGGTGCTGCCGACCTGTCCCTCCCGACCCCCGAGTCCAGCGCCTGCTCCAAACAGCACGACGTCACCCTGCTGCAGCGACTCCTCAAAGGCGTCAGCTTGCAGTGCGCCACCTGCGACATGACGTCTGACGTCACGCTGCAGCCGTGTGGCCACAAAAGTGTCTGTCGCAAGTGTTCGGACGGCGTCACTCGCTGTCCGGTGTGTGGGGCAGACGTAGAGGACAAGGAGATGGACAATGCAGGTAACAGCGTAACCTTAGGAACTAACAGGTTATGAGAAAATGACAGGAAATACTTGTACATACATCTATCGTCACGTGACCCGCCTGCCTTTCTGTACCTACCTACCTGACTGACCACCTGCCATTCGAGGCGCACGGCTGTCCTGCCAGCTCAAGGCGAATTGCCCTATTACATTCTCTAAAATTGTCTTGTTTAGGCAGAATTGTCCCTGTCCACTCACTTTACATCAAAGTCATTTTCTCATAACCTGTTAATTCCTAAGGTAGATCATTCATTCATTCATTCATTCATTCATTCATTCATTCATTCATTCATTCATTCATTCATCGTTCGCTTGTTCGTTCATTCGTTTGTTCGCTCGTTCATTCACACCATTAGTTCACCACTCAACAAATTCATCTTCACTCAGAAACGCAAGGATTATAAGATGCTTATCAAGGCAGTAATCATACACTACGTATTCGTACTTATACTTTCTCTGAACAAAAAAATCTAGTAATCCCTTCACCATCCTCGCACTGTTTGACTCGTAAGACCTAAGTGTGCATGAAATGTAATCTTCAGATTAGATAAATAGTATAATGCTAAACTCTGTTCCTATCTCATATGTTGCAGATGACGATAGAAGCCACGAGAAAGACAGACAGTTCTAACAGTTGAACGTGTGTGTTAGTATATCGCGCACGTCATAGATAGATTCTATACATTGAAAAGATCGACAAGAAAAGTTAGCAGATATTCTTTTTTTTGCGGAATTTTCTGAAGCTTTGTTGATTTGGGAAGGAAAGTGCTTCCACCTCGCGGTGATTTCGCACTGGGGGTAGGGGGTAGTGGGCTTTGGGAAGGAAGGGAGAGGGAAGAGGGCCGTGGCTTGGTGCTCTGGACTGGTGGGGGCTATGTGGTCGCTTTCCTGGCGCGGCTGGACGAAGGTGGCTGCCTGTGGCTTGAGTGGTGGAGCGCTTGCTGGTCGACCCTACTGTCGCCCTATTCCTATATTTTGTTTGTCTCTACCTTGGTGTTCGCCTTTTACTTTTTAGTGGTGTACAGTGCCCTTCATGTTTCCTCCATATGTTTCTGAGTAGATGGTGCCTTTGCTTCTATGCAAATGTTTCTTCAAACTCTTTCTTACATAAAATGTCAGTGGATAATATGCCATTAAATAAAATGTCATTCCAATACAATGTACCACATTAGTGTTTAGCTGAATGATTTCTTAGTCGGGTATTTGTGAAGAAACTATATCGAAATCTTCAACGCAACAACTCAATACTCCAGCCTCTATAAACACATCGAATGCATGCGAAAATCTGACTTTCCGCACTGTTTACAATAAGAACAGTCTTTCTGCATGACCTGACATTTGTAACCCATGCAGATCCACTACAGTAGCAAAGGATGCTGATGGACTCTGAACAGCTGCATCTGTTTTAATTCGAATGAGATGGCAAGCAAACAATACCACCACAAACCATTCAAACTGTTCGTATGTAGGATAAAAAGAATCTACATGGCAGGCAGAATCACAAGGAAGTGTTAGAACTGTTCGTATGTAGTGGACGGAAAAATGGAGAAAAATACTGAGTGGAAAGGACTATGCGATGGGAAGAGGGATTTTCCGCAAAGTGCAGAACTTAACAAGCGTCTAAATAGTCCAAGCGGTGATTCACTCTTTAGTGGTTTCCAGACTGGTGTAAGCACATTGACGTGGATTCAACATCGCTCAGTAATGATGCTTAGTACTTAGATGTCAAACTTTTCACCTAATCATTCCGGTTTTAATAAACCATTTCGAAGACCTATGGAAATTGCGATCTTTGGTATTGTAAAAAAAACCTCCACATTTTCTATCGCCACCCTGCCGATTATTGTAATATTTTCTTTCCATTGAAATAAAATGTCAACAAACAATTCTAACAAAGAATAGCTAGAGCGCCAGCCAAAGTACCACCACACAGTATGTGACATGCGTATAGCAACGGCACAAGCACACAGCACCAAAGTTTTGAACCATTGGGTTGTTCTGTTGACAGTGGAATGAGGACGCCAGTCTCATGCTCTCGTCAAGCCATCTTTATATCGAGATTTGACGATGTCTTTACTGAAACAGGATTTCATGTTACTGCTTTACATCACATCACATCACATCAAATCACATCACATCACATCAGTGACGTTTCTAACTACCAGGTGTCACGGCTACATTCAGATTATTAGAAGCTTGCTATTTTGAATTGATGGTTCCACTGACTTAGGCTTATTGACAGACTGGCAAACGATGCCTGTCTACTCACTTGTCTAGCTATGTATCTGTTCGTTCTTTTCTTTGTTCGTTCTTCTGTCGTCCTTTCATTCGTTCGTCCAGATCGTTCGGTCCTTTGTCCGTCCGAAGTTCTTTTCTTCTGTCTTCCCCCTCAAATCTTATTTTTGTTCCTTCATATAAGTGATATTCAAGTAAATGTGTGTGTGTGTGTGCTTGCGTGCGCGGGCTCGTTAATGTGTGTGCGTGCGTGCGTGTGTTTGCAAACTCTGAAACTAGAGACAATACAAGTAATATTGACCATGGCTTATGTGAAAGAAACGTATGAAAAAACTCATTTACTTTTGTTTTATGAATCGTTCAACTCCTTCCCGAACTGGTGTGGCGCCATAGTTAAACGGATGACGTCCCTTTTTGTTTCTGGCGTCCACGTAAGCTCCCCTGCCTATCAACATGCAGGCAATCGCAACTCGCATCTGGCATTTATTTTGACCGGCCTCGCTCTGGAAAAATAACATCAACAAACAATCAAACAAATGGAAAGAATCACCTAGCCGTCTAGCGAATGAGGCGACCAAGAACTAATAACTAAGACACAATCTCTTGAAAATGGAAAAGGTAAATGTAAATTAGAGTGTCAGTTGTATGCTCACTTTTTCACCCGTTTTGATGGGCCCGCCGATTGCCAGGTGTAGGGGCGTGTCTCCGTTCTTATCTTGTGCGTGGATATCAGCTCCTGCACGGGTATATGTAAAAATCAAAATCGGCAGACACGAAGTGGAGGGAAAATAATAACTATAAAATATAGGAAACAATTGTCAGTGTGAACACTTTCTTCCAGTTTCCCTCTCCAGTTGAACACATCCAGTGATCAGCGAAAACCGATTTTTGTGGAGAAAATACTAAACCGTTTTGCGCTGAAAGCGTATCATGTCCGAGCTTTTAAATTGGTGGCAGCCAAGATACAGAAGGAGTAGCCATGCACACCCCTTGCCACTGGTTTCAGATCTGATGGAGGCATGCTAACAACGTATGTGTTTAAAAGCTTGTATCGTCTCAGCAGGAACAGCATCCCTGACTGAACTAAAGGCCATGACAGACGGCGACGAGCAGCTCGGCGAGTGACTCCTCAGGCGCTCGGGAGGTTTCACGGATTCTAAATTGGCCGAGCCGCTCGAGGACAGAATCCAATGAAATCTGAGGATCCGATAGGGGAAAGGTCACAGGGCACATGACAACGGCCACTTTAGGAAGATGGCTACCCATTATAATCTACTGTGGTCTTTTTATTCATTTGCTCCAGCTTTTCACTATCTCCCTAAGGGACTGAATATTTATTTCTTCTTCACTAGATGTGTATTTTAACATCGTATCGGTAAGAACATTGTCGTTTCCATTATTAAAGGAGTACGGGGTGAGTTGTCTTAAACTTATACACACGTGCTGTGGTTTGTATCCTTTGTCTTTGTGGTTATGCCGGTGCGAGCGAGTGAGCGAGAGAGAGAACACTCCGCGGCTGTCGTTACACATGCACGTGCGACATACCGCACTGAGACGAGCGGTTTGCTTGTAGCGAGCTTCTCGTGGCTCTACTCGTGCCGTCTGGCATGGCCTTAAGCCCCAACGACTAAGATTGCTTCTTCTGACACTTTCAGAACAAGGACTTAAATTCAGGACGTCTCCATGCACAAAGATTTACATTCAGGACAAGGCTTAATGCACCAAGTCTTCCATTCAGGACAAGGTTCTATGCACGTACCGAGCTCTAGAAGTGCCTCTACAGTTTCAAAATGTCCGTTATGGCAGGCAGTATGCAGGGGTGTGCTCCGCTGTCCAAAACCCCCTGGGTGATTCACGTTGGCGCCGCCCTGTGTCCATCAAACAGTTCATCAAATACTGTGCAGGTTTTTTTTCAAGGCAGCTACACATATGAGCATTCCTACTGCTGGCATTTTCCACTTGTTTTGGAACAAAGGGAGAGAGAATCAGAGAGAAAGAAAGAGAGAAAAGGATAGAAAGGAAGGGAGAGAGAGATCAAAGGGATTAAAAAAACTAAGATTAAAAAGAGAAGATGGGACCTGCATACACGCATGATCTGCACGATTTGTTTTTGTTTTTGCCATTTGTTTTCTTCTTCGTTCTGCATGTTCAGCTGATTTATGCCTCTTCCGTTTTTCTTTCCATTTCCCACTTTCTTGTTTTCCTTCTCTCTTCCTTTTTCTGCCCAACTTCCCTTTCCTCTCCACTTGTTATCTTCCCATTTTTCATTGCCCCTGCTTCCCCTCCGGCTCCCTCGTCGCTCCCTTCTGCTACTCGCATGTCTCCCGTCACTTTTCTCTGTCCTTTCCCTCTTCGCCTTTCTTTCCTTCTTTCCTCCTTCCCCCTTTTCAAATTCCTTTGTTGTGTTTTTGTGATAACGTTTCTAGAATTTTTGTGTATAGCTTTGTACTTCTCTGTCTGCTGTGCTTTTATATGTATGTTTCAGTCGATTGATACAATTTAATTGTATCTAGGACAGTTCAGGTGCATGCGTTTTCATATGTCTTGAGATATGAGAAATAGATGCAGTCTGCAAAGGATGAAGGGGGTAGGTAGCGTACATGGTGGAGTCCATGCAGGAATTACGAGACTCACACTGATCACCAGGAGCCTTGCGCATTCTGCCTGATTTGTGTGGGCCGCCAGATGGAGGGGGGTTGAGTGCCCATCGTATAGGTCGTGCACCCCGCTGTTGTCGATAGCAAGCATCTTTTCCACTTCCCTTTTGAAGGCCAACAACGAATTTAAAAAAACTGTTAAAACCAAAAATTTTATGATTTTCCTTTTCACCGATCAGTTCGTCGGGCGGTCGGGCGGTCGGGCGGTCGGGCGGTCGGTGGGTCGTTCTTTTGTTCGTGCAACGGATAGGTCGGTGAGCTGGTGGGTCGGTCAGTCGCTGAGTGGGATGGTTGGAGTGTGGGTTTTCGGTGCATCAATCGGTCGGTTGGTTAGTCGGACAACGTTTCTTGTTGTCTGTCGAGTTCTTTGGTAAAACTTGACATTATACCCTGGAAATTGCCACAGGTCGTGGGTTTGGATCCAATGTTTGACACATGAACTTTCTTTGCATAAGGCACCATCTGTATACAGCACTGGCCGTCGGTTTGTTTAGTTTTTTTTTCTCTCTTTTCTTCTGGGCACTCCACTTCCCCAACTCCCCCCTCCCACGCCCACATTCGTCATGGCATTCTCCCCACCCTTCCCCTGCCATAAGATACCCATTGGTTCTGACGTCACGTTAAGCAAAACAGACAAGTGACAAGTTTTGGATGTGCTTATGGCCCCATGCAAGAGGAGGGTGGTGGCTTGGACGATAGAGGTTCAACCACTGCCCAGTCAGCAAGCTAAAGCTATCCCACTGCCAGAGAGTAAGGAGACGAAAGGTGAAAGCAGCTGAGCCGAAGTCCTTTGCTGTCTTGGTGACCGGCACCCACTGGGCTGTGCTATACGCTACAAGAGGAGGCAGTAACGATGATTTTCCCTGGGTTGTAGGTGTATGCATAGAAGTGAACAGGATCCCCAGTTTAAATTGCTTCTCACCTACCGAGTGTATCCCATTTGGCTGCTCAAGTGCAGTGCGCTGAAGTCCCGTTTATTTTTCGTCCTGATGTCTATCCCAGGCAAAGACAGCAGTATGTCCATTGCTCTGTGGGCTCCCCGCTGTACCGCCGTCAGCAGTGGGGTGTCCTGATCCTTATCCTGTTTTGGAAACATCCAATCGCGATTTCAGTAGAAGTCATATTTCGGTCTGGTTTAAGAAAAATGAGGAAAATATGAGTAGTTCAGCATGAGCATAAGTGAGTAGATCAAAATGCAAGTGACGGAGAGTCGAAAACTGCAGGCGTCAGGGAGTCAAAGAAAATGCAGATACCAACCTTGGCATTGATATCTGCGCCATAGGCGACCAGAGTCCACAGGACATTGGGCAGGTCAAAATAGGCGGCCCAGTGCAGGTAAGACAAACGTCTGCTGTCAACGTATTGGAGATTTGCGCCGCGGTCTATCAGCATGCTGCACATGTTCTCATTCCTCCTGCAGCCAGCATTACGACTAGAAGTGAGTGACGTACTCAGACTAGGCACAGCATTAAATACCTAACAAAAGCTGCTTGACATTTTACAATTTTTAGTTTATTAACGAAATGTAGATAAAAACTGTGTCCACCAAGGTGATGTTATAGAACGAAGCTGTCACGCAAGCAGGAAAAATGTAGTTCATGTGTTCCCTTATTTACACACACGCGCGCGCGCGCGCGCGTATACATGCACGTATACAAATACACAAGTGTTTTTTGTTTACGACTTGCATCTGTGCATAAACAAGACTAACCATGCACTGTTAAATACACGTACTCGATTACCTGCATGTGCTTTTTGAAAAAAAAATTATTCATTTCAAAATTCATGTATATAGAATGTTTTGTAAAAAAAAATACAACACTTACACTACATATTTACAGTTTAAAAGATTCGTGTATTATTGGCGACTCTCATACTTGCTCCAACTTACGCCTGCATGGCAGAGCCCAGGGCGGTCCTGTTTGGAGGGATGGATGCGCTGACGTCAGCTCCAAGGTCAAGAAGAAGCTCTGCGACCTGCAGCGAGTGACGTGATGCCGCCAACATGATTGGCGTCAGGCGCTGGTGTTGCGAGGCAAGCTGCAGGCAAGAAAATTGCAGAGTCTTACCTGTTCACCAGCATGCATGCATTCCATATATTAGTCAGCACATTCTAACGGCAACTTGACACTTGTACTGAAATGCTATTTCGGTCATTCTAATCAGTGCGCCGTCCCAAACTTTTTGCTGTATCACTTCTGCCTTCACCAGAACATGAAACTGCCTCTTTACGATAATTTTAAATACTTGTCAAAAGACAAAGAATTTAGATGTAAGGTCTAAATGAAACAAAACATCCCTGAGGACTCACGAGTGTCTTGTCCCTCCGACAAAGTCTTGCCACTGTGTCTATGTTTCCATTGTGAACAGCGTCGAAAAACAGACGTACTTCATGGTCATCCCGCTCAGAAACAAATACCGAGCTCTGTTCGAGGACCATTTCTTTCATCTTGTGAAACATGGAGTTATTTCTCTCGTCTGCACAAAGAAGGCGGATTACAGTGAGGGCGAAAATAAGAGAAAACTCGCACGTAATTTACCGATGCACACAGTAGCATCATCGTATGTTCTTTTTTCCTTAAAAAAAATTCAAAGCCGCCAGCAGAAGCCGCTAGGCACCCAATATAGATTGATAGGTTTACAGGTCGGAAAAAAAGTGTATGCGAAGATTGATCAAATTCGACGTTTTCTAACAGAATGCAGACCTTTACTGAGCTCATATTCTTTCCTATCCAAGATTTATGATCACTTCCCCACAAATGTCATACTTCTTCTATTAAATCCGGAATATCGTCGTTACTGACTAAATTATTTGATTAACCTTCGTAGTTATTTAGGCTGGTGGTTATAATCTCTAGTAATTCTAGACGAGACAGTCCACGGGCATTGATAAGAAAACCATTACAATACGCATATCTCAGTTCATAAAGCTAAAACAGTGGTTAAGGCGTACTGTGTTTTAACCACTTGCCTGGTTAAGCAGTTCATAGAGCAATAATTTGCTGTAATTGTATTTAAAGGCATTTGGGGAGGGATTTTGCCACTTTTTCTAGTTTATTCGATTCGATCAAGACGAAGAGGTTTGGGTATATTTAGCTGCTTACGAAGGGTGGCGTCCTTGCTAGCAAAAGAGCGAGATGCGATTGTGTCGACACTGGTGCCGAAGTTTCTGCTGCCATGGAAGACAAGTGAGTCTGTTTGTGTCCCGGGTGCAGGCAGGCAACAGGCAGGAGAGTAGAGGAAGGGTGAGCGTCCGAATACGACCAGCACGTCTCCATCGCTGTCCACCCTGGTTACCCGTCCGACCTTTCCTAGCGTCTTCAACAGCCACAAGCACGTAGGTACGCGTGCGCGCACATCCAACCCGAGGCAGGCATACAGAAAGAAAGGAAGGAAGGAAGAAAGAAAGGAAGGCAGGAAGAAAGAAAAAAGAAAGAAAAATTCCCACGAGATTGTCATGCCACATATAATATTTGCGTTTAACGAGGCGTTCAAACATTCTGTATGTGCCGATATATAAGAAGTTATTTTCCAGGTTTAGTATTACTGTTTTTCATATTTCAATGTTTTATGTAAATTCTAACGCACAGAAATTCTATCTGCAAGACGATAAAGGACGAATGGTCAGATTCCTTGCTGTTTGAATTCAAATATAATTCATAAAGCTGAATGCTATTCATTAATTTAATTCCGAGAAGATGAAGAAACGTTTTCATCTGTATGTTTAAAAAAAATTATGCAAAATTAATCTGCAAAACATTTAAATCAAATATCTTCAACATTAAGATAACACTGCAATAGACTGGATTTTGGCATGCGTACCGCCGTCATCTCTTCTTTCCAACCCACGCGACGATTGAGGATTTTCACCAGGTCCTCGTCAGATCGAATCCGCACGAGCTGACCTTCTTGCACCGGGTGCACCTGTAGTGACGTCACCACATCTGTAGCGGAAGTCCTTATCACTAGGTCTGAAGTTCTTAGGTAAACTAGTAAATACATGTTATTTATGTAAACTTTCAGTAATGCTGTCTTGTCTTTGGTAAACGTTCGTTTATTGGCTTTACCTTCACCAGCGACTGTGGACTGAGCGAGAACTGTTCCTGCAAGGACTGAAACTTGACGAGTACTGACCCGGTTGTATGCCTGCCCACGACTCTTCCAACCATGCCAATGGCCTGAAAATAAGACCGCGGGTTACGCAAACGACCAAAAGTGTCAGACAAAAAACTTGCCAGCTTTCTAAAAAAAATTATACAAGATGTACAAAATGTATATAGCATAAAACTAACACGTTTATCACTTCTGTGATCCCATACGAAGGCAGATTTACAGCTACGACTTTTGTGACTAAACACTCGAACGAAAAATGTAGGAAAAATAATATTTACCAAAATATTTTGTCTATATCACGGAAAAACAGGTATTTCTTTATTTAATAGTGAATTTAAAAACTGCAAAGTTGAATTTTTATTGCACGAAAAATAACAAAGCAGACCGCTTTAAGCTGTCATGCGATACACTTTAATATTTTGGGTGCTGTTCATGAAAACGTCTGCACAAGGAAGGATTGCTTACCTGTTTCATCTTGTCAGAAGATCCTCCGTGTTTCCCTTGAAGTTCATCTAACCTGGTTTCCCCCACCTTGATTGCCACGTTGTCACCAGCCTCCAGCGCCACCTGGCCTTCTGGGCCCTCGGGCTGTTCTTCCTCTTCATCGCTGCTCAGCTCCAGCGTTTCGTTTTTATTTTCAAAGATTTTTGTAAAGTCAAGCGAAGTGCCGCCGAGAGTCCAGTATTGTGAACTACAGCTATTATTGAAAAGAGTTGTCTCCATGTGAGAGCGCTTTTCAGCAGTCGCATCTTTTTCGTCGGTCTCCACTTCTCCTGTATTCTCTGAAGGCAACTCTTCATTGTCATCATCAACGTCATAGTTCTTCACTGCATAACCCTCGCTTGTAACGACATCTGTAGCCCGTTCAAGATGTGAGAAATCATCCGGCGTCGGCTGGACTGTCTGACGACTATTACAGACACTGTTATCTTCATCGTCAAGGTCTTTTCCCTGTTTGTCTTTAGTAGCTGGGTCTTTTTCTGATACATCATTGCGTATGTCTGTACCTCCTTGCCAAATGCGAATGCCAGCACTCCAAGAATGGCTGTAAGTTCCGCTCAGTGAACCTTCCTGTGTGCTGCCTGTCAGAGCATTAGCATTGTCAGGCTGTCTTCCAAGGTCGTCAGTTGCCACAGATTCCGACCCATTCTCTTCAGAAAACAACTTTGGGCCAAACTGGGTGTCAACACATTCTAGAGCTGACGATTCCCTTGTATCTACCAAAAAAGTTACACGTGATATTTACATTAGAAAATGCAAGATTTCGAGACAAGTTTAGCGTGAGTACTAAGTACAGCAATCCTGAAAATCAATGTAAAAATAACTATGGATCTACTTTAATATTCAAATTAAAAACCTCTACACATAAATTATTACGTCCTGAAGTAGAATATGCTATCTACTTTTCTACCTCCCTTGCGATTAGTCACTTGTCGAAAGACAATCGTCAAAAGCACCTTTCCAGGTGTAGGGAGAAGATAGACATAAGAAAGGCGCATAGGGATTTTTCAAGTTAGAAAGAGGTAATGTTTTGACATTCGTTTACTCTGTATTGATGCGGATATCCCTTGGGTTTATTGGTGAACCTTTAACAAGCTTCTTTTTATTGGTTTGTTAATGCACTAAGTTAACTTAGTACTAAGCTAAGCTGATGTGAGTGACTTGCTTCAGATTTCTCAGTTTAAACCACTTACCGACTTGTGCCTCGCCGAAGATCTCGGGGTCTAACGTGCCATCACGCCCTGTTTGGCAGGTGCTTTCCTCATCCGTGTCATTCAGCACTTGCCTTTGCTGTTCATTCAACACCTGGGTCACCGTGCCCACCTGTCCCTCGTCTCCCTTAGCCTCCTCCCCCTCCCAGTCAGGATCCCGCGAGACGCACGTGCCCACGACTGAAGTCATTGCATCGGAAGTTGTCCTTTATTGAAACAAAGCCAGGTTGCACGGGTGTTCATATCGTTAGATACACGTACATGTGCACGTAAAATAAACAGAGCTGACGGATCCTTGCGAACGCTCTTATGGATTAAAAATACCAACAAGCTGCAGTAAGATGGTCAGCGCGAGAGGCAGTTTCATATTCGGGGGGGGGGGGATGGTCAAAGATGGAGTCTCCGGAATGTTTGTCTCCAGGATTATAATCCTTGGCCACCTCTGGCTTCGAACCCGTTACCTTCCACACAAGAGTTTGAATATCTGCCGCATATCGAGTAATCCAAGGCTACCTCAGCAGCACACATTCAGTGAAAAAAGAAAACTTAAACAAGCAAAAATAGACGAGAACAAAGTTAACTTTCCTGGCCACGGCCCTTTCTTGAGGAAGCACAAACAGATGACAAATAAATAGATTTTAACTGAGGGAGAGAGAGAGACAATTGTTCACGAAAACTGCTAGATACATTTCATGTCCAGCAGCCCAGGTGGATCATTCTCTCTCTCTCTCTCTCTCTTATAATGAACCGTATTTTTGTAATGTTTGTGTCGTTCGCAAGAAGGGGCAGTGCCCCGAAATGTTGACTTTGCTCTCTATTTTTGTGTGGTTAAGTTTTCTTTGTATTTCACTTTAATGAACCACAAGCAGTTGTCACGTGTTTTTTTCCCACAGCTTATTTTTAACAACTCTTCACTGTAAACCTAGATGCTCCGAGCAAGGTGAGGAGACACATTTTCGTAGTTTTACTAATGCAGATGATTCACAAAATCTCTCGAGTGTTTGTATCTGCCGTTACGGTCATAAGAATGGTCGAAAGGGCCAGGTAATCCGTGTATTTTACCACCATCTTTGGCCATAAGCAGCAGATACAAACGCCGGTGCAAGCCAGTTCAAAAGCTCTGAACATTTGTTTCAATTCAGAAGCTTTCCTTATCTCAGGTACGAATGTTTGGCTGTTTGTTGCTTAAACTCGCGTGGGCAAAAAATGCCACCGACCGTCCGCCTCGGAAACGAACGCCTTATTAACCAACCAGCAGCAGAGCGTGAGACGAACTATTTAGCGCTACCTCAGAGAATGTACTGCCGATGTTTTATAACATGCAGATGTTAATTTAAAAAAAAATGTTCGGGGGGCGAGTGTTATGATTATAAAATCTTTCGTCCGTTGCTTCCGTTGTTTGAAACAAACATTAGACTTTCTTCCTTCTTTATTTTAATAATTTTTACTTTGTTTCTGAAATTGTAATATTTATTTCTTTATTGATTTTTCCTCAGTCGTACCTTCATCTCATAGGATATAAATCGCCATTTTTTATGTCCTGCGTGTACGTCGATCTGTCTCATTTTGTCTATCACTTTTTTTCGGAAGCTTTATGTTTCCCCCCCTCTCTCTCTCCTCTCCCAGCCTTTTCACAATTCCTATCTGGTCTAAGTAAAAAAATTTCAGATGTACTCTGGTTGGCCAAACATTGCTAAAAATAGTAATTAACGGGAATTTCCACACCTTCTGATGACAGGATCACTTCATATAGTTCTCAACAGAGGGGAGTGTTCATTTTATCCGAATAGCATAATTTTTTTTCTTTTTGTCAAAGAATCTAAAATTTAAAAAAATATAGTGAAGGAGCGAGCTGATTTTGTGCTTTAAAGTTTATCAGCTTCTTATTTCTGTAACAGACAGGAACATGACTTTTACATTCTGCATTGTTTTGTATCTTCTCGCTTCTTTAGTAGACTAACTACAAGAGATCGGCTTTACCTGGTCGCTGCGACAATGTCATGAAAGATGATGGTTGTGCCGTCTGTTGAGAGTCAGGTATAGCGAGATTGTGACACTGTAGGCGGATAATTCACCCCGAAGTCAGGATTTAACTGCCTATCGTCGAGGTTCCTTTGTCATATCTCGGGAATCCCATCATGACTGGAATCGTTTGTTAATTGGGAATTTCCGTAACCCTCTGGTCGCATGTAGTCTGATTCATAAAGTAAATATGTTGAAAATGATCGACACCTTCAGAGTAAGTGAAGTCAAAGTCGTGATAAAATACAGGTTGCCTCTTAGCCAGGTGCTGCAATTCGACATGAAACAATTTTACGGAGAAGTGTCGGATATAGGACGTACTGCTTCCAGATATAAAACTGACATGTCGTTGGGCAGTTGCCAGCTATCACACAGTCATGTGCTCTTACGAAACAAGACATTGAGAAACAGAAACTGCAGGCTGAGGAATTAGATGCAGAGTTAACGGAGAAAAAAGAAAAGAAAGTGAAGCAAGCAACTATGTAGGTCTTTAATTTAATGCAGTGAGAGGGAACGAACAAACGTCTGTGATTTCATGCGATTTAATTTTTAGAATCTCGCAAGTCCATCGAAAACCTTTCTCATGACATGCCTGTCAGCATGCTTTTCCGTGGTCCTTGCAGCTTGATTACCTGACGCCATATCTGACACTGCGTCTGAGAATTCTTACCTCCAGAATACATCGCTACTTCCTTAAATGCGACGGACAAAAGATTAGCTACACTGCAACCTCTAAGGAATCATTTATAATTCAGCAGCCAGCATGGATCAGCTTGCATCTGCCTCAGACTGAAGCTGACATGGCATGTCATTGTTCTCAGTTTGATAAGTATTCCTTTAAATAAATTTATAATTTTCACATTACACTACTTTACATTAGATTACTTAATAAATAATCAACACGCGACTGGTGCTAGGAAGTAGTTTATACTATTGAGTACTAGGAAGTAAACACAGGTCAATGTTTTGGAGCACGACCCCTTAAGGTAACACATAATAGAAATAACAGCAGACAGTAAGATAAAGGATGCTAAAATATAATCAATAATAAATAGCAAATAATAGATTGCAATACTACTGGTTATACTCTTATGCCTGACGTTATTATAGTTTTAATTGTATCTTTTCCTTTCGGCCGTTACATATCTTCCTCACTACACTCCATCCTCCTTAATCCTTTTCCCTTCTCCTCTTTCTTTGCTTTTAAATTCTCCCCAATTTTCGCCTTTTTGTGTTCTTTTGAGAGCAAGTGTGATTTCGTGATCTACTGATCAATAATTCAATGTTTACATATTTTAACTATGGTCCTACTTGTTTGTTTGTGCTGTGTGTCTGTCCTCATCAATAATTCAAAGTGTATACAATTTTACTATAGTCCTACTTGTTTGTTTGTGCTGTGTTTCTGTCCTGATCAATAATTCAATGTGTATACATTTTTACTATAGTCCTACTTGTTTGTTTGTGCTGTGTTTCTGTCCTGATCAATAATTCAATGTGTATACATTTTTACTATAGTCCTACTTGTTTGTTTGTGCTGTGTGTCTGTCCTCATCAGTAATTCAATGTTTACATATTTTATCGAAAGATAACTCCAACAAAGATACTGGCAGCGCTCAGAGGCCTGTGCCCAAGGGAGCTTTCCGTACCCAAACACGTAGCAAAGAGAATCCATGTTAATGAAGTCAGCCCGCTCACTAAGCGTGTGCACAGGCGTCTGCATACGGCTATGTGTGAGCGCTGCCAGTACCTTTGTTGGAGTTATCTTTCGATAATTTAAGTGGTCGGTCCTCATTTGTTCTTTATTAATTATAATTTGCACCTTGAGGATTTCATGTATTTGTCATATGTTGTGTTCGTCATTGAATCCTAGTTGTCAACACACGCTTAGTGAGCGGGTTGACTTCATTAACATGGATTCTCTGTATGCACATGTTGTGCACCGAGGGTTAGCTGTGTGAAGAATAGCGCCGTTATAAAGAAAGGGATGGCAGATCTTTTCGAGGATCTGCCAAGTTCCTTTCTTTCGGCCCTCTCTTTGCTACGTGTTTGGGTACGGTAAGCTTCCTTTGGGCACAGGCGTCTGCATACGGTTATGTTTGAGCGCTGCCAGTACCTTTGTTGGAGTTACCTTGAAAGCTTCTTAGATAAAGTCAATAAAGTAAACGTATGAATGCGCTAAAGAGCGATCGAGACAGCAGAGGCAGTCAGACACGAAGAGAAAAGAACACACGTGTCACGACCCTCGTGACAAGTGAAGTAAAATTCCGATTAAATTGGTCTTCCATACTATTCTTTGAACAGATAACCGACTGCACAGCGGGGGAGGGGTGAGCTCGCTCACTCCTTGGGGAACTGAGAGAGCAGTTAACGAATAACTTTAGTTGTGAACTCAGAACTGAAGAGTAAAGATGTGAGGAACTGATTGATGTGGGGGAAACGTGATGGGACGTACTCGCTGTGTTGATGTTACCTGCTCCTTCAATCGCTGAATTGAAGGTATTTTGTATCAGCAGGATTTTTTTGTTAATTATATATATATATATGCTAAAATTGCATATTTTCTTATGAAGTGATTTCATGTACGATAAATCGTCATGATAGCATCGTACGAGAAATTTGATTGAAAATGCGGCAGTTTGAATGTACGTATTCTATAGTGAGAGGTGATTGTATGACGAACTTGACTGTTAGGGAGGTAGTTGAGTGGGTGCCGTGTTTGTGTAATCGAAATCGTAGATGGATAGCAGTATGTAACGAGAGATTTAATTTGTAAGTACGAGGTGGCATCCCACTAGGAAAAGGATTCATGTTTATTACGATGGAGGTATAGTTCAAAGCTAGGTAGTAAGTTAGGAAATTTTAGGAGTTCCAGGTAGGGGTAAAGAGACCCCTGTACAACGCCAGGATTCGTCCGCCCTAGAGCCGAAACCTGAAACGTGGAGAGTGGGAAGAGGCGCGAACAAGAGGCGACCTCGTGGCAAGACCAGCGGTAGCGCACCCGAGTATCGAGGCGAGAGAAGTCCGACCGTGTCGCACGTGGCCGCGACCAGGGCAGTGGGACAGTTGTGTTGGGGTCCATCCTGATCGCCGAAGTGATGCAGAGTGAGGCGTGCGACCTACAATCATAACCTAAGGGCAAGCCAGGTAGGCGAGAAATTTGTGAGAAATATATTCCGTGGAGACGACCGCGTACGTCACGGAGGAAGAGCTGACGACATGGAACTTATATAACGGACCCTGTTAACTTGAGATTTCGGACTCATGGTTCATGAGAAGGGAGACCTGAAGACAAAACTTATAAAAAAATTCAGGACTTTGTTAGTGCAGAGGAGCGCAGACGGAACAAAGGGTGATTAGTGAAGAAATTATTGGATTTGTCGAGGTTATTGTTTTGCTGATGCGTTTGAGATAAGTGCTTGAGTTAGCATGTAAATTAAAGTGCAGATCTTCGCTAGCATCGTTGAAGGTTAAGCTAGGGAGATAAGGGTCGCATCTTTAGAAGATCCTTGTTGGTCTTTGATGGTTGAAAACTTGATGGTTGAAAGATAGCAGGCAACTTTGTCCAGTCTATTACCATGGCTGATTATTAAGTGGATTTTTGTGAGGAATTGTTTTTGTTTTGTTGCTGTTGTTGCTTAGTGATGAAGTAATCCGCCGTAGGCCTATTTATGTTATCGGTATATTTTCATGTTCTGCCGGAGTGAATACCTGTATGTGTAAATTGTCGTAGTAGAGAGCAGAGAGAATTAGTGGTTGATGATTGAACGTTGAACTGAAGTTGAAGCCTGATTTTTTTTATTGCTCTTTAGGTAAATGTGTGTGAAACCTTTAAGTAGTGTGAAGTAGTTGAAGAGCGAATTTGTTTTTCTTTTCTGGGTGTGTGAGTTTGAGGTGAAATGTAAAAGGTACTTAAGTTACGTCCAGTGCTCCTGGGTGATAATAAATAGTGGTGAGTCCTATTTATGTTACCCGGAGTTGAGTTTTGTTTGCGTGACAGGAGAGTGAAAGAACACAAAACACGTGCTCCCACTAGGTCGTCTGACATGGACGGGGGTGGGGGTCGTGACAACAGGATTCAGACAACTCGCACGGGACTTCATTACAAATATATCTGACACATTCTTTCATTTCACTTTTCCTTGAGTGCTCTTTATTCTTGGCAGTACATTTTGTCGTTTTTAAAATGGTCTTTTTTAGTAATCATCGCCCGGAGTATTGTCAAAATTGAAGTTAGGAACAACTGAAAGAACACTTATGCCGATCTGGTTTATTTATTCTGTTGAAGAACAGATTGTCTCACATGCCGATGAATTGCTGAAGATCCACAACATGATCATCTGGAAAGTGGATACAAAACATTGTAGTCATCGACATTAGGAGGTACAGCGAAAGCTCGTAGCTCATTTGATATCTGTTTTTTTTTATTCATAGAACGAATATTTCAGGATATCATCCATGACACATTACACTGATACAAAGCCCTGCCAGGGTTGGAGACGAAACATAGACACGCACGTTTAAAGAGGCAACTACGTGCAACAACGTCCTGATGTGGATTTCGTTTACCTGGTAGTGTGGAAAAAATATTTTACCTTGTGAAGACCTATAGTTTACCTGGATTTGTGAACACCCATAGTTAGCGTGGATTTGTAATAGTTTACTTTTTGTAACCCTATACTTTACCTGGATTTGTGAAAACCTGTACTTTTCCTATATTTGTCAAGACCTATAATTTACCTTCTCTTTTGAAGATCTATATTTTGTCATGTGAAGATCTATAGTTTACCTTCTCTTCTGAGGATCTATAGCTTACCTGAATTTGTGAAAACCATAGTTTACCTTGTCTTGTAAGGATCTATAGTTTACCTTGTCTTGTAACGACCTATAATTTACCTTGTCTTGTAAAGATCTATAGTTTACCTTGTCTTGTAAAGACCTACAGATTACCTGGTCCAGTATAGAGTTTGTCCCTCACTGTTTCCTCACACAGAGGGCAGCATGTTATGTGCCGGCTGCAGTTACTGCAAACACACTTGTGCTGACATGGTAGCAAAGTGACCTCAGATTTTGGCGCACCGCAGACCCCACATGGCAAGGCAAGACCCCTCAAACTTTCCTTCACATCATTCTGTTTGTGTTGCCTTGACGACGCCAACCCGAAGAAGTAGCAATCTGATTCTAATTCATTAGGCGCGTGCTTATACCTGACGAGCGTTTTGCTTAAAAAAAAAGATAATAAAGGGAGAGCACTGTAAGTCTATATGTATCTAAAAATAAGCAAGAAAGATATTAGCCAAGAGTAAATACGTTTTGATAAAGTCTTAAAGTTATATCACCAGCTCTTGGTTTGTCGTTAGGACACTTACATTATTTTGGTTAGTTTGACGTGTCTGTGGTTTTTCTCTCTTTTTGTCTTGTGGAGGCTTTCATGGATACTTTTCAACAACGTCTCAAGATGGTAGACAGTCTTGAAACTTTCATAAGTTTTGTAATCCACTTTAAGGGAAAAAGGGCACATCATGCATAGAGGGAGAGTGGAACAGGAAATAGAAAGGAGGAAAGAGGGAGAACAAAAAGGAAAGCACCAAGAAACGACGAAGCTAGCAAATCCGACAGACAGACACAAAGACAGACAGACACACACAGAGAGACACACACAGAGAGACACACACAGAGAGACACACACAGACACAAATACACAGAAACAAATACACAGACACACAGACACACAGACACACACACGCGCACGCACGACGGCAGGCAGGGTGGCAGAGGGACGGGCAGACAGAGTGGAAGGAATGTAGGCGGGCAGAGGGAGGGATGGATGGACGGATCGGAAAATGGCATACTTGTGCTTCATAAACTCTTTGATTCCTTCGCGAACTCTGATGAGACCACACACAAACGGATGAAGTCCCTTTTTGTCCCTCACATCCACGTACGCTCCCTTGCTTATTAGCATACAGCTAATCATCACACGCCGTTGGCTCTCCCCCTGACTTGCCTCGCTCTGGAACATATCATTTATGCCGGACACCCGCAGGTCAATAAGCGCAAATACAAAGTTATATTACACGAAAGCCAACGACTTATATATACTGCAACATAATGCATATTACACATAAAAGTTTCAAGAGATTGATAAATTATTTTCAAAGTTTTAAACGGTGTTATGTTTAATCCAAGTAACCACATTTTATTAAAATACAGTTGCACATTTTTCAATAACGCCATCTCTGTCACCCCTTTCCCCCTAGACAGTTATCTCCCCTATCGTTTCCACTTTCGCTTGCTCACTATCACTCAAGTACAATCTTAAACACAAGCGCTTGTGTTCTCTTCCAAACAAACTCTGTGCACACAGATGTTGAATATGCACCTAATTACAGTGTATACACTGCGCAAAGAGTGGTTTTACGCAAAGCAGAAACACACATATCACGTGAAAGTGTCGATTTCGTGGCTGCATTAATTAATGTACATTTTCCTGCAGTGATGCATGTGAAGCCTACTCACCTCTAAATCATGCTCTTCCCAGGAACCAGCTATAAGGTGTAGAGGTGTGTGTCCTTCTCTGTCTTGAAGATTGACATTTGCTCCTGTACACACGCACGCACATAATCACGCAATGTCATTCCCCCACACACAGGTACACATGCACACACACACATCATCATGCATCCACACACGCACACACTCTCTCTCTCACACACACACACACAGTACACACGTATGTACGCATCGCCGTATGTACCACGATACAACACATAACGCCACAGGACATCACATGTACCCACCACAAAGCACACACACAAGTTCGGCATTCACACGTCACATTAAGAATTCACATGCCACACATGCCCGCATGACACGTTCATATCTCATGTGCTTAGCTTCGGATGCTCACACAGATTATTACTGTAACTAATATAATATTTTAATTAACTTCAGCCAATTTCACGTTGCAGCATACGGTGTTAGAAAGCATAACTCGTTATTTCAGTCATGTTATAGTTAAATTCAGTTATCCAAAGCGATGACAAGAACGAGAATATAGGACAGATGACATGTCAAGTAATTAAGTGAGCACGATTTTACTGACCAAGCTCCAGCAAGGCCTCTGTTGCCTCGTATTTCACAAGTGCACACGCAATGTGCAGCGGTGTTTTCCGTCCATGGTCCTGGAGATCAATGTTTGCCTTGCCCTGTGACCCCAATACATGCATAGTCCTCGTTTTAAAAGTCAAGTCTTAGGAGCATAATCACAAACTGTGGCCTACTTTGCTGGCCTAGCTGCTTGGTTATTTCGCACTGGTTACCCTTTTCCCGTTATGGGCTTATGTGCTGATATCAGACAAGTCTTCGTGGAAGTGTCTGTGCGTGCGTGAACGCAGCCATACGTGTATGAATGCGCGTGGTGGAAGTACAGTGGTTCCGCGCACTGATTTCGTATGAAATAAGCGGTCAACGATAAGAACAACGCCTTACAAGGAAGATTTCATCTAGTGTCAGTGAAAATATTTGTCACGGAGATTCTGGGCAGCAACAGACGGTAACCAAAGTCGGTCCGCGTGATCGATATGATCACTTTAATCACTTTCACCAATATTACAGTAATTTTGTTGCAGGTTGACTAGGTCATTTATTGGTTGTATCACTCTACCACGTCATCCATTCAGAGTCCCGTGATATTTTGCTCGTATCACGTGCACTCCATCAAGTCATATAGTCTGTCCGGGATTAAAAACCTATTGTTTATATAACCTCACTGTGTCATGCAGTCCGAGCGCGGCCTTAAAAGATCTATTCGGTGTCTTATGAATCGGTTTGTGATAATCACAGTTCCCTAACAAAGGACAAGAAAAAACCTTTAATATCTCAACAGTTATTTGCTTACAGCCGGCTTGAAAATATGGCACACAGAGACACGAAAAGACAAGAAAAAATCTTGCTGTTTTTTTCAAAGGAGCTCCGCACTTCGCCATTACCCGTAATCTTACTTCTATTACCCGTAATCTTACTTCTATTACCCGTAATCTTACTTCTATTACCCGTAATCTTACTTCTTTTACCCGTAATCTTACTTCTATTACCCGTAATCTTACTTCTATTACCCGTAATCTTACTTCTATTACCCGTAATCTTACTTCTATTACCCGTAGTCTAATTCATACTTCTACTTCTAGTACTTCGTATATCTATCCCCGATAAACTTACCTCCATCCCCAGTAATTTTACCTCTGCTACCAGTATCTTACTTCCATTGTCAGAAATCTTACCTCTATTACCAGCAATCGTATGCACTCAGCACGCCCGTTTCCTGCTGCCAGATGTAAAGGAGACATTGACCCGCAATAAAAGTCGTTGACCCCACTTGTGTCCAGAGCTAGAATCTTCTGGACTGTCCTTGAGTCACATACATTATTTAGAGACAGACCAATCCCTATAAATAATACATATAAACCAATCCGTCTAGAGAGTTAAATGCATGTTTATATAAACAAGGCCCAGTCATTATTATGAACATATACGGCAAGCCACGTGCTTTGTCTATAAAGGACATTTTGAACATGATTTTGTAGCACGAAATGGATCACTCAGATTCAGCTTATCCCCTAATTCTCTCTGTGCCGCCATCTCTGTCCTAAGCCGAAACCCTACCTACCATGGCGGGAAACCCTACCTATCAATCCCCTTCCCCCATGTCTTTCCCCCACTCGCAATAAACGTCCTTCATTAAAGCATACGCAACAAACGCATCCATTGCTCCCGGATTCCCATTCTGCACAGCCTTATGGAGCGGCGTGTCCAATTCTTCGTCTTTGGAAGATTTTTTGAGACAGCGGCGAAAATTTAAATTTCGAGTAAACAAAGCAATAGCTGGAAATAAAGATGGAAATAAATGAAGTTACTAGTGAACATTAAGCCCAACCTCGAATAGCCTTCTTGACTGGCCAGGTGAAGTGCACTGTAGTCACGCCGGTTCTTCGCCCTGACCTGAATGCCTTTCACGTCTAGAAGGGCATCCATTGCTCCCGGATTCCCATTCTGCACAGCCTTATGGAGCGGCGTGTCCAATTCTTCGTCCTGTTTACAAGTTCCATGATGATAAAATATACACGTATGTGGTACAGGCCATTGCGTCTCTTAAAAAACTTAATGTATTTCCTGCGTAGAACAAATTCCATGCACAGCTCAGAGGGTTTTTTTTTTGGGAGGGCGGGGGGGGGCGCTTTTTGCCTCATTCTTTGTTTCTGGTTTCTCGTGTTTCTGCAATTACTCCCCACCCCCCTACG
>SMGT01000514.1:17890-83237 GCA_004794575.1 Lanistes nyassanus | reverse complement strand
ACAGACAGACAGACAAGGAAACAAGAACAGCAAATAATTATAAGGTTACCACCTTGATAAGTAACATGAAGTAAAGCAATCATAACTAGCGCAACAGCAAGTCTATACGCCTACCTGCTTGAACATATTAACAGTTTAATATTTGTTTAGAGTCAAAACAATGTTTCTGTTTTCTTGTTTCTTGTTTGTTTGTTTGTTTGTTTGTTAATGTGTTTGCCTTAAAGACGTATGTGCCAAATCAGAAAGGCTTCTGAAAAAAAGTGCCTGTTTCATATTCCTTGTGCAACCTCCAAAGTCCTTCTGCAAGTCTTCCAGGTTGTCCTCTTCCACAGCGATCGCTGCATGGTCACCAACGTTCAAGTCAATCTCTTCTTTATTTTTCTCTCCTTCCTCGTCGCCGATGACATCAACATTTACTTTGACGCCATCACATGCACCGGCTGAAATTTCTGCGAGGCTAGTGCAACTGGGAGAAGTTTCCATGACTTTTTGATATGTTGTAACATTGATATCTGACCCTGCTGACTTCGTGTCGCGCCATGTCGGTCGCTGAGCGCACGTCACTGACTCAGTGGAAGACGTTTTATCATCGCAGCAGGTAATCTCAAAACCAGCATTTCCGTCTGTCGATATGTCTGCCTGCTCTTCCGTGGCTTTTGAATTTTCAGCTACTAAAGTCACGTGATATTCAGTACTGCAGTGTACGTCAGTGTTTTCGTTACATCTGACGTTATGACCTGTGACGCCATCCGACGCCATCATTGTTGCCAGACATGTCCTGGATGATGCTGCAGAAGAAATTTGAGATGTTCTGGCAGCCCGCGTGCTGTTTTCGTGCTCTGCTACCCCTGACTTGTTACTTGAACTCATTGCTGCTGTCGACAGCAGGGGTTTTCCTGACAAGGAAGATTCCATTGTGCCTGTAAATAACGCAAACCTAACAATGTTAATGAGTCACGCGTGTGTTCAAGCTTTCTTTTTGTTTACAAATAAAAAACAAAGGGAAGTTAATGCAATTGTTTATCACGACATAATGAAGGATAATAACCCTCCCTTTTGGGGGAAATAATTTGATAGGGATTTATAGCAACGAATATTAAGAGATAAAGAAAAGCAATTTGTTTCCGTGATTGTTTAGTGCCCCCAAATCCGATTTACCAATAAAAAAAGAAACAAAGAAATTAAATAAGACAAGTAGTGCGCACTTTCTCAATTTAATACACTCACTTAAAAACTGTTATAGCTTTATGGAAATATACTATAACATTAATGCGTTACATTCAAAATATCTTCCCTTAAAGTAATTTTATAATACTACCAAGCAAAGGGAGATGATCTCTGTAGTAATTGGGTCCAACATCCTCTTCAACACACACGAGGTCAACGTGACCTTTGTAGCCCAGGCGATAACTGTTAAGGGCTCCGTTGGACCATCGAACGCGAAGAATATTTCTGTAAGAGTCTGGTGCCACATTCTCATAGCCCTCAACTTCTCCTTGTGACCCCTGACCGCCATCTTGTTCGTCCCATATCCAGTCTTTCCCTCGCATAACTTTTGCACCAGGAAAAATACCGAGGGATCGTATTTGTACGCTGCTCTTTCGACAGTTTACGAGAACTCTGTAAATAAAGTGAGTTTTATGCCATTTACAGGACTTGGATTCATGTAGCTACAGTCTCCTTTAAGTTGGAATTGAACACTATTCTTGCATTTTTTGACTTTAACAAACCAATCTTAATCACACTTGATAACACACACAGATCAAACGCACAGACAGGCAAAAAGGCAGACAGACTGGCTGCATATTTCGCTTGTATGATTGTTACTGACACTGGGTTAACAAAAACGGAAAATGCTGAGGGCTACATTCTTACCCCTTGCTGCATGGGGTATCTACCCGCAAAAACCGATGCCGTAGCACGTGCTGGTCTTGTGAGTAGCAAGCCGAACACAGGTCACAGTCCTTGCACTCGTGGCATCTCCATAACATGCCAACGATGTCCTTCTCTTCACACACGGCGCACACAGTACCCGGATGATGCACCCCTGTTGCACCATAGTCACCATGACAATAAACGTACGTGAGAGAAAAGTCGAATCCTTGTTAGCATTTATCAGTCGATTTAAACTGGTTTTGCTGGTCTTAAAAAACACAGTAGGCTCACACAATGATATCATTTGTATTTGATCAAAAGCCGACACGAGCAGTTAGCCACAACTCACCGACTTGCGCCGTGTCGAAGATCCGGAGGTCAAACTTCTCATCTCGCCCTGTTCGGCAGGTGCTCTCCTCACCTGTGTCCCATAACACTTGCACCTGGTGTTCGCTTAGCACCTGGGTCACCGTGCCGACGTGTGCTTCTCTTCCCTTACTGCCCTCCCCCTCCCAGTCAGGACCCCGCAGCACGCGCATGCCCAGATATGACGTCATAACTGCATTGGCACTGCAGAAATTAGTTCAGGAAGCAATAATCAAACGGAACTGGCAACCCACTCTTGCCCACCTCCCACGAGAGCACTGCATGTGCTGCTGTGCGTGCGTGCGTGCGTGCGTGCGTGCGTGCGTGCGTGCGTGCGTGCGTGCGTGAGAGAGAGAGAGAGAGGCTAGTATTAGAACTTGGAGCTTATACTTATACTAGAACTTGGAGAGCAAATGCCTTGCTGTCAACACGGAGACATCTGGCGTAGTAAAGTTTAGAAAGAATAGGTGGAACAATAAAACAGTTTACGCATTCTCTTTTTGTCTACACGTTAAAAAGTCCCTGAAAATGTATGCTACAAACTAATAACTATATATATGCGAATTAATAGTTGCATGTATGGATAATAGCAAACTATACAATCTGTTTTCAGGTAACATAGTCACTCTCCGTAGCTGTTTTAGCAGTGTTATAGCCCAAAGGGAAGCAATTCTCCTAGGAGCCTAAGTGGTGGATATCATCGAGGCGCGCTGCCCACGAACGAATGATTAAGCTGTGAAGCCAGTGCCACTCACATTGGTGATGTCCCCATACGACTCTGTCCGACATGTTCTGAGGAACAGATTTGTGTACGTTTTTAGCAAGATGGTGTAGTTGGGTACACACAGAGGCCGCGGACGGGCATTTAAGAGGAAATAGTTTAAGAGCGAAATGACTCGCACTGGTGGACAAACTGACTAAAAGCAAGTAGGCGAACTGGCTTAAGGAAGTGGGCGAAGCGACCAGACCTCTATTTATTTCAGGTTTGGGAAATCCCATATTTCTACACATCATTACAATCCAGTTTGCAATTAAAGATCGATGACTAGATCATTGAAACTAGTAGCATGATAGCTCTGTAACGAAATTGAGACCTGGCGTGTAAAACTAGCATTGTTCACTCAGTTTAAACCAGAGGGTAGTTCGCTTAGTTTAGGAAAGTAAATTTCGTGCTCTCCCAGAGAACAATACGTACTGGGGAAGGGGGTAGTCAACCCACCACCCAGGTCCAAGAGTCAGGGACAGCACGGCGACAACTGATCACGAATGCATTAGTAATGTCCGGTCGCTGGCCTTGGAAACTCGTGATGCTGTTTACAAGAATAGACCATGTGATGTAGAGGGCGCTGGAGTAGGGAAAAATAAAAAAGGGGGACTTGAGAGAGGGATGGAGATTGGGAGAATCAGATTAGATCAAGAGAGAGAAGGATACAGACGGAAGAAGCTTGCTCGGGCTTACGCCCAGCCCATAGGGCTATGCTAGCTTGGCCATAGGACTTAGAAAGTTTTGACCAAGAAGGCCCAAGGCAGGAGTTAGCAGGTAGAAGACGGAGGGGCACAGTGGAGGATGAGCCACAGGGCTATCTTCTACGCGCGCCTCCGCTGCAGCTGTACAACGGAGTTTTACTCTGGAAGAAGCCACTGCCTTTAGCGGCCAGGCAAAAGTCAGAAAATAGTAGAAGTCCAGGCTTCCGTCTGTGTCACTAATAGGGTAGACAGTAGAGAGAGAGAGAAGAGGTCCTATAAGATAGCCACTAGACTATGGAATAGGTTGCATGGTAAGACGGCCACCATCCGCAACAGAATATTTTCAATGAATAAAGTTTGGGACGCACACTCAGTAGTTTGGCGTCTGTTCGATTGGATGTGATGGGTAAAGTGGTACAAGCTCAACACGGCACGCGAGGGCGTTTTCTGCACTTCAGAGTGGCTTAGAGTACATTCTTTGCGTGTGTTTATTTGCAATCATCATTTAATCTTTAATTTCGTTTTTTTTAACAAAACGCAACACAACGCACCACAACCACGGGATTGACAGTGCCTTCAACTGTCCTTGTAGGTTGTCGTTGGCTTTACTTTCGATTTGTGTAGTATTTCGCTGGTCTCATTCTTTCAATCAAGCATGAAAGGAATATGTGTTTTATGGTCCTCTTCATTATGAAATTAGGAAGTGTGTGTGCGTGTGAGGGTATTTGCGTGTGTGAACACAACAATAGGTGGATGGAACAATACAAGGGGGGAAATCATTATACTGTAATTTACAAGAAGGCACAAAAAAGTATTACCTTTGGGGTTGATGAGCCGAATACACAGTAAAAATTAAGTGACGGTTGTTCACATCTCCACTGAGCTTTCCGGACAACGCACCATGATTCCTGTGATATGGTGATATAACAAGCGCATTTGGTATTCCGCTACATGCCGAACTTCAGACATGATGACATAATAGAGCCACACACTACTCCTCTTGTTTGCAACGCTTCAGACTGGTTAGAAACAGAAACAGGGATTTTCGCATGACGCACCTTCCATTGCATGATCTACGAGGAAATAATACTTGCGCGTGACAATTACTTGCCCTGGAATCTTTTAGGGCAGGGTAGGCCAACCTTTTGAAATAGCGGGCTGCTTCAATGATTTCTAAATCATCCGCGGGCCGCATATATATATATATAGTGTGTGTGTTTAATGTTAAGTCAGTAAACGTGAGGATCGAGGTTATTTAGCGTTGTCAGTAAACATAAGAGGTTATTGTTTAACGTTCAGTCAGCAGCGAAGGCTGCCCCCTACAGACATGGTAGTTCGCTAAAATCTGGGACATTAATTTATGTCTTTAATGCCAATTCCAAAGGGTTGGATAAGTTCGTTAGGAGCTCTTTATACGATTATACGACGGTCGAACTGTATACACCCAACATTAAGAAGCATTTTTTAAAAAATATCCCACCATGACCTTATCTCGACGCACTGTAGTTAAAAAGGAATCATGTTGCAGGTGGATCAGGAACTCAGGGCGAGATGCAGTTCAGAAATCACACAGGAGCTAGAGTGCGGCAGATTTAAGGATGCCGAGTCTCTTGATCAGACATGCCTCTAGAATCTTTCTGTACCCCCTCCCGCCCATTATAATTTTGATAGACTGCTGAGACTTTCATATGAAGGAGATTGTGTCCAAAGCTGTTGAAGTGATTCACAACTGGTGCGTTCTTGACTTGCTTGACAGCAGGTCTTTATGCAAAACACGTCCTTTTCTGGACTCGACCACCATCACCTTTAGAGGCCCCTCGGAAGAGAATCACTAGAATGTCATCATTCACTTACATGTCCACTAACCTTGTGTGTGTGACTGCTTGTTCTTTGTGTCCGAAATTGTACTGCGGTGAGGCCTATCTTACCCTGAACGAGCGAGTCACCGAACGCCTGTCTGCGAATCATTTCAACACCTTTGGACACAATCTCCCTCCTGATATCTTCTTAGAGGGGAAACAACTCTTCACGGTAAATCTAGATGCTCCGAGCAGAGTGAGGAGACACATTTTCGTAGTTTTACTAATGCAGACGATTCACATCTCGAGTGTTTGTATCTGCCGTTACGGTCATAAGAATGGTCGAAAGGGCCAGGTAATCCGTGTATTTTACCAGCATCTTTGGCCATAAGCAGCAGATACAAACGCCCGTGCAAGCCAGTTCAAAAGCTCTTAAAATGTGTTTTAATTCAAAAGATTTCCTTATCTTAGGTACGAATGTTTGACTGTTGCTTAACGTCTCGCCACAAACTAGGTGCATATCAGAACGGCGTTGAGGTCACACCGTTACCTATAATCATGTTGCTGTGGTTAGAAACCGAGTCGCGCATGCGCAGCGCCTTGGTAGGTCTGCCTTGGCATGCGCGCCTGGAATGCCTGGAACTCGAGTGGGGGAAAAATACCGCCGGGACGCGAACCACCGACCGTCCGCCTCGGAAACGAACGCCTTATTAACCAACCAGCAGCAGAGCTTAAGAAGCACTATTTAGCGCTACCTCAGAGAATTTACTGCCGATGTTTTATAACATGCAGATGTTAATTTTTTTTAAATGCCTGTAGGGGGAACGGGTGTCATGTTTATAGAGTCTTTTCTCCGTTGCTTCCGTTGTTTGAAACAAACATTAGACTTTCTTCCTTCTTTATTTTGATAATTTTTACTTTGTTTCTGAAATTGCTTCAATTCGACAGGAAACAATTTTAACGGAGAAGTGTCGGATATAGGACCTACTGCTTCCAGATATAAAACTGACATGTCGTTGGGCAGTTGCCAGCTACCACACAGTCATGCGCTCTTACGAAACAAGACATTGAGAAACAGAAACTGCAGGCTGAGGAATTAGATGCAGAGTTAAAGGAGGAAAAAAGAAAAGAAAGTGAAGCAAGCAACTATTTAAGTCTTCAATTTATTGCAGTGAGAATGAACGAACACACGTCTGTGATTTCATGCGATTTAATTTTTAGAATATCCCTCGAAAACCTTTCTCATGACATGCCTGTCAGCATGTTTTTCCGTGGTCCGTGCAGCTTGATTATCTGACGCAATATCTGACACTGCGTCTGAGAATTCTTACCTCCAGAATACATCGCTACTTCCTTAAATGCGACGGACAAAAGATTAGCTACACTGCAACCTCTAAGGAATCATTTATAATTCAGCAGCCAGTATGGATCAGTTTGCATCTGCCTCAGACTGAAGCTGACATGGCATGTCTTTGTTCTCAGTTTGATAAGTATTCCTTTAAATAAATTTATAATTTTCACATTACACTACTTTACATTAGATTACTTAATAAATAATCAACCGGCGACTGGTGCTAGGAAAAAGAAAAAATGACGACAACAAAGGAGCTAGTTTAGGCTATTGAGTACTAGGAAACAAACACAGGTCAATGTTTTGGAGCACGACCCCTTAAGGTAGCACATAATAGAAATAACAACAGGCAGTAAGATAAAGGATGCTAAAATATAATCAATGAGAAATAACAAATAATAGATTGAAATGCTGCTGGTTATAATCTTATGTCTGGCGTTAGTATATTTTTAATTGTATCTTTTCCTTTCGGCCGTTACTTCTCTTCCTCACTACGCTCCATCCTTCTTTATCCTTTTCCCTTCTCCTCTTTCTTTGCTTTTAAATTCTCCTCAATTTTCTACTTTTTGTTTTCTTTTGAGAGCAAGTGTGAGATATTGATTTCGTGATCTACTGATCAATAATTCAATGTTTACATATTTTAACTATTGTTTGTGCTGTGTGTCTGTCCTGATCAATAATTCAATGTTTATATATTTTAACTATGGTCCTACTTGTTTGTTTGTGCTGTGTGTCTGTCCTAGCCAAGGGGTAGTGCCCTGATGTGTTGACTTCTACATGTTTGTTTCGCAACACTTTTAGCCTGACCTACTTTCTTTTTGTCGCACACAATTTAAATATGAAGTCAATGGACACAAATCGTTTACATCAGAAAACTAATGTCTTTTGTGTTCACGATCCTTGACTGTTTATGTACAACAATGGTTGAGAAACCCATGCGTGCACTCAGACAACAAACCCATCCAGTCCAAGGAAGCTCCCTGTCTCATATTCTTCAAAATACGTTAGCTTTGCCTGAAATTCCTTCTACAAGGAAACACCATCAGCAGCCAGTAACACAGGACGGTTAAACTGTCAAATAAAACATTCATCTTAATTTCTCTAAAATATACTGAGTGCGTGCACCCACCGTGATATATATATATATATCTTTGCCAACAACTGTAGTCAGCCCTCATCCATCATTTATTACAGGGGCTGGTCAGAGTAACATTACATGGCACGTGATGCAGGTGCTGGTCGGAGTAACGTCATATACCATGTGACATGCCTCTGGCTAGAAGTTTCCTGCTGATTACCCACAATATAAGTCACGCGAACCTGCTCAGTCATCCCCATAACGATATCTGACGAGGTTTTTGCTGAAAAAGGTGTAAAATTACAGCTTGTTTTAGTAATTTACCCTTTGAAGGAAAATTTAATAATGATGAGCTAAAGATACATTCATGTTTTCAAATTATTTTAACACTTTGTTTTGATCAATGCGAGAACTGTATAAAGAAATGCAAATGATTTGGCACAAGGGGGGGGGGGGTCCGTTACAGACGTTAAAGACTACCTCTCTGAGTGCGTGCGTGCGTGCGTGCGTGCGTGTGCGCGAGCATTTGCGTGTTTGTGTACACACGTTTGTGTCTAAAACAATGTTACGTCAAAAGCTGTTGAAGTTCCTGCATGGTGTTGCATTATCGTGCAGAAAAATATTTACTTTTGTTTCATAAACAGTACAACTCCTTCGCGAACTGGTGTGACGCCATAGTTAAAAGGATGACGTCCCTTTTTGTTTCTGGCGTCCACGTAAGCTCCCCTGCTTATCAACATGCAGGCAATCGCAACTCGCATCTGGCATTCATACTGATACGCCTCGCTCTGGAAAAAAGTGACGAAGTAATTAGGAAGGCAACCGATGGAATGACGGAATCGATCAGTGGACATTGTTTGGTGAGGTGTCCAGTCCAGGTAACAAATTATAATATTAAAACGAAAACCCGTACATTCTAGAACAAAATAGTATTTATGGTGTGGGAACAACGACTAGAACAGCATGTACTGTGAAACAGACAGTTCTTTTCACCAACAACACTGATCTTATGCAAACCTGTTCATCGCGTGTAATGCGGCCACCAATTGTCAGATGTAGCGGTGTATCTCCGTTACTCCCTTGCGCGTTTACATCCGCACCTGGGAAAAAACATGTTTTGCTCAAAGAGAACACGTGCTTATATCTGGCGAGATGTAGGAGTGTCTCCCCTTCGCGTAAAACAACAACTTTAAGCAGATACTGTCCTATTTAATGTCCGTTGAAAAAAAACCGAAACAAAACAAACAAAACAATGACCTTCGAGATATGCGCTGGCCTCCTGCTCACGTAAACGCACATTTTCGTGCTGAGAATCTGTCTAGTATTGAACAGTAATTAAAAATTGGATATGTGGTATCTTTTCCTCCATGTTTCTGTTTCATCGGTGCGAACTAATCCGAAATTTTGTGCTAGGATTACTTGGTCTGTTGTAAATTTGATACGTAATTATATTGTGCACCCTGAGGATTCCATGTAATTGTCCTATGTTGTGTTTGTGTCGAATCCCAATTGTTAGTTTACGCTTAGTGAGCGAGCTGACGATATAAATTAGGGATTCGCTGTATGCACACGTGGTACACCAGGGGCTAGCCGTGTGAAGACTAGGGTCGTTTAAAAGAAAGGGATGGCAGATCTTTTTTGAAGATCTGCCACGTTCCTTACTTTCGACTCTCTCTTTGCTACGTGTATGGGTACGATAGGCTCCCTTGATTGCATACGTCAGCATACGGTTGTGTCTAGCGCTGCCAGTACATTGTTGGGGTTGTCGTTTGACGATTTTATAGCGCTCTGTCCTCATTTGTTCTTGTTTGACGTAATTATATCGCACTAGTAATTTAATTTTATTTCAATTGGTTTTAATTAGCTCCCATAATTTCCTTCTTTAACGACATCCTTCCTTTCTTCGACCATGTTTTACGCCTTCATCCACTGGCCCCGAGAGAGAAAGACAAAATAAAGAATCCTTAAATCCAAACAACTCAATCACATTCTGTATCAAGAAAGAATAAAACACGTAGAACTGGGTCAGAGATGCAACGTGAACTGCAGATCGTGCGTTTTCAATGTCACAAAAGCCTAGTAACCGGTACATACATTTTTTTAGAGGGAAAGGGGGGAGCTGAACAGCAGGTCAGCCAGACATTCGCCTGCCAAGACTGAAGACTTTTCCGGTGTTTTTCACTTAGGGAGGATTTTAAGTAGAACAGATTTTCCGTTATTTTCTTTGTGTGTACTAAAGTGAAGGGTGGAAATAGAACCACAGTTGTGTTTGTTTTGGAGTAACTGGGCGTCTAAGAAATTTGAACACGAACACGCACTCACACATCCATAACGTTTTATAAAATTAAAGAGTGAGTTTTTGACATTTAAACAAAGATTTATCACCATGCCAATGCGGCCAGGACGTTAATTAAATAGCTCCCTGATGGAAAGATTATGCACACATACCCATTTCAAGAAGTGCCTCGGCTGTTTGAAAGTGTGCCCTGTGGCAGGCGACGTGAAGAGGTGTGTTAGAATTTTTATCGTAGTTTTGCTGGTTGACATTGGCACCGCCCTGTCAACATATCATGTAATTCTAAATAGATAGGTGTACGCATTACACACACACGCACAGTATGAGGGAGAGAGAGAGGGAAGAGAAAAAAGGAGTTGCACGTGGATTATGGGATACATAGCCCGAAGGTTTGTGTTCATTTTTGTGTCTGTCTTCCTTACGGCGATTGTCGGTTGCTCTGAATAGATTAGGGGGTTGACGTCAATTTAACAAGAACTGAAACAAGTGTACTACTAAAGACCAGCTGAGGTGTAGTGGTGACTCACGTTGATCACTAGCAAGCGCGCACACTCAGCCTGATCTCCGCTGGCGGCCAGGTGAAGGGCTGCTGAATGTCCGTGGTACAGGTCATTCACCCCGGTTTTGTCAATTTCAAGCATCTTCCTAACCGCACTACGAAAGAATATAAAGTAACTCTAAACTATTTATTTATTTCTCTGTCTGTCCGTCGTTCCGTCCGTCCGTCCGTCCGTCCGTCCATCTGTTAGCAAATTTAACCTATTTTTTCATAGGTTGGTAAAGTTTCATAAGCTGCTTGACTTTTGGGGAGTGTGAAGGTGATTGATGCCTCCTTATACATATACAAGCATGGCCTACAGCGAGTTCACCGACATCCAGACCCACTCAGCTTCCTACTGACCCAGCGAAGCCCTCCTGGCTGGCCAGCTGCAGTGCACTAAATCCACTGTTGTTTTCAGTCCTGATGTCGATACCCAGATTCGACAGCAAAGCGTCCATTGCCTTGTGTGCCCCCAGCTGAACAGCCAGAAGCAGTGGGGTGTCCCGATTTTTATCCTGTTTTGAAAAACGTGGTTAATGAGAATTTAGTACCCTTTGAGTTACTTGCACGAGCGCTGCATAATACTTTCGTTCCTAATCCTGTCAGAACGCCCACTCACAATGTATACTTTAAGCAGAGCCATATCTGTAAATACTGAATACGGTACTGTGGGGAAATGTGAGTTTGGGGTAGCCATTCCTTTTTGCGTAAACGAACCTTTGCTCCAAAGACAAGCGTCCTAGTTGCATTAATTTATGTAATTTATTTATATTATGGAATGAGCTTGCAGCAATAAAGAAGGGGGTTCATTTATTTTTTTATTAATAAAGCAGCTGAAAAAGGAGATTTATTGATTTGTATTAATGAACCCGTATTTAGCTCTAAAAGCTGATTTATTTATAATCTAAATAAATTTATGTATCAATAAATATATATATATACCAGCTTTCCAAATAAAGAAGGTGAGTCATTTATATTAATGAACCAGTCATCGGCAATACAAAAAGGGATCTGTTATGATTGCTCATTGCTCCAGCCAACCAAGAGTAAGTCTGATTTTGCTGTTTTCTGGGCGGTCAGGGCCCAGAGGAGGGAGGGAGGTGGCAGGGACGCTAAGGTAACCCGCACCCCCCCCTTTTCCCGGTTGACCCCGTAACCCTCAACAGGTGGCTGGGCGGGAGGTAGGGGTAAACCACCCTTCCGACTGAACCCACCACACTGAACGGGTGGACAGCCCAGTTGCGACCATTGGCATGTCCGCACCCAGGAGTATAAAGACAGCCGATTGCTAGTTGTGAATCACCGAGTACATCCAGCCTCCTGGGGTAGTTACTGTAGCCGAGTACGACAGTTATCCGCGACATGGACAGAGAGCCAGATGCTGCCGTCGACTCGACTAGACTAGAACTGGTGGAGCAACACAGGTGCAACTCTTTTTAGTCAGAAAAGAACTTCGAAAGTCATCGGACCGTTGCTGGGACGTGGACCTGAGAGACGTGGCGTCTGCGCTATTCCTGTCCAGGATCGTGAATAAGTGAATGTACGTACTGTTTAGAGAATTAGTTGGCACGATCGTAACTCGGAGATAATTGTGAGGAAGTAGCTGTGAACAGTCAGTTGTAAACTCGTACAGTAACTTTCATAAGGTATACACCATAATTGTGGGTAAGTCGGTCGGTCCAGTCGGGACCAGTTAGATGTAGTGACAATAAATTTTGCTGATGTGATCATCGGTCTGTCGTACTGACGGTAAAGACGTCTGTTTGATGTCATTGTCGAGATAGTCGCATTTTCCACAGCTGTAGGGAAGACGGACCATTCTCTCGGCAAAGAGTATGGTTTCCCTGTTTCACCGATGTCAACTATAGGCATGTAGTTTAACCAATCATCCCTGAAATAGTGTGTGCGTGTAGATACGTGTAGCATGTCGTTGTGATGAGTACATGAGAGTGAGAGTGGTTCTTCTATAATCTATGTGTTGGCAGTTGTGCCATGGAGCATTATTCGTTGTAACTGTAGAATAAATAATGTATTTTATCACTGCCCTCTTTTCATTGAGTTGTGCATTTGGCAAGTAAGGGGTGAGGGCTTGAGTCGGAACGTTTTGGAGATTTACAGAAAACTCAGGCAACGATCACATTGTTAGTTTCCCCCTTCTTGGCACGTATTTATGTTGCCGTAGTTTGGGTTAACGAGCAGACTATTCTAAGCAAATCAAAAGCAAACCCCATAGACATAAAACAGAGAGATAACACAACAGGATCCACTTTTTTATCTGAATTACCCAGTGTTCAGCAATAAAGAATCCAGTTATTTATATTAATAAATTAGCTTTAAGTTGTCAGCTATACATAAGGGTATTAAGTTCAGTAAAAATTGCTTTCAAAGCTTTTTTATTTGCTTAGTCTTACAATGTTTACAATAAACAAGCATTATACACAAACAGCTATAAATACAAATGTACACTTCTATAGAGGATGAGAGAAGGGGAAGAGAGGCTGAGTAAAGAAAGGAAAACAAGCACCAATGGGTATCAAAGTTAAATGTATTCAGTGCTTTGAGTGAAAACAATCTATCAGCTTCCGACCTTGGCATTGATATCCGCTCCGTAAGCCAGGAGAGTTCTGATGACCTTGGGCAGGTCATGAAACGCCGCCATGTGCAGATAAGAATATCTTTTGTGGTCCACAAACTGAAGGTCTGCTCCTCGATCTATCAGCAGGCAGCACATTTCCTCATTCTCTCTGTATCAAATTGATTGATTGGACTGAATGAGCTATATCGATAGTTCATTCAAAAGTTTTATACTCAATGCTTTGTTTTAACTACCCCTAAAATTGCTGCACAAAGAGGAATAGCGGGTTGTAAGCTGGGGACCTGACGCAGATTGTACGTAGTAATTTATGATTTCTCTATACCTCTGCGTATTTTTTTAAAGACTGTGTCGCTTGTCCAAAAATAGGTGACGTTAAGGTAAGTATTTATTCCCTGATATTTTTCCCTGTGTATATTGGCCGCATTACTTATTGCCTTCAATATTTAGGGAATACTTTCAGGATATACGTTCTTTTAAGATCAATGCTTCTTTAGTTCTACTAAATTTAAAGATCTGTCAAATTCCTAATTTGTTCCAACGCACGCTTCCATGGCAGCGGCCAGAGCGGTCCTGTTTGGAGGGATCGCTGCGCTGACGTCAGCTCCAAGGTCAAGGAGAAGCTCTGCGACCTGCAGCGAGCGACGTGATGCCGCCAACATGATTGGCGTCAGGCGCTGGTGTTGCGAGGCAAGCTGCAAGCAAACGTACAAACCCAAAGATACTGAGATCTCAAATTTTTGTGTGGGTCCCATCCAGACTTGTTTAGCAGTGTTCAGATAGCTCAGTGCATTGTGCAAGCTCACGCTAGTCATATCTTTGTTTATCGACATGACAATAAATTATTCGACTCAAAGTCTTACCTCCTTGTACACGTAAAGGTGTCAATAATTTCCGACATCGTCTAAATCGCAAACTCCGATGGTTCCAACAAAGTGATTCAAACGTAGTTGCAAATACCTCTGCTTACTATATTTTCCACAAACATGAAGAGAATCAATATTATTGTGCACAGCGGAAACGTTGTTCTATTTATTCATGCGCAAAGAACTTTTATCTAGAAAATCCAACTTAAAAAAAAATTATTCAACCAAATATAGTTTCATTTTCAAGATTCAGCAGCGGCTCTACGTTAGCCGGTGGCTGAGGGTTCACCACTGGTTCAAGACCCACCAGTGGTTCCGGATTCACCAGTTGCTCAAGGCCCACCAATGACTCAGGACTAACCAGTGACCAGGACTCACCAATGACCTGTTTCTCCGGCAAAGTCTTCCAACAGTCTCGATATCTCCAGTGTAAATAGCGTTAAACAGACGATGCACTTGTACGTCATCCTCATGAGTCAGAGACACCGAGCTTTGTCCGCGGACCATCTCCTTCACTTTTAGAAACATGGCCTTATTTCTCTCGTCTGTGCAAAAGGACAAAGTTGCACAAGTTGTGGCGTTGGTTTTTTTTTCATATATAAATTGCCCGTAAGGACAGTACTGTGTTTGAAATCTGTGACCTACACTATGAAGCGAATTCTAACTTACATGGTTAGAATTTTGAAATAATATTATATTCAAAATCTTGAGCGTTCGCTTGAATGAGCGTTCGTATCCTCACTTCCGGTCATAAATGAAAACGGCAATCCAAAGGCTGGTTTGCCTTGTGTATTTTAACGCGTACTGATAGGGTTAAGCATGAACAGGAGATACGAACACAGCCTAGATGCTAATCTTTATGTTGATAGGAAGCTTATAGAAATACCCTTAAAATTGGAGAGACATATGTAGGTTTTGTTCACATCCATTTTGATAACATTGAGTTACAAGACTGCTTCAAAAACGACGGGAAGAGTAGGCAACAAAAATATATTCTGAAAACGATTTCTGTCAGTTAAAGTTAAAATATTTATTTTCCTCAAAGAAAAATATATTTCTGCCAGAAAGTCAACCTAAACTCAACAATTCATTTCGTGTTGATGAAACTGTGAGAAAATGCGCTTCGGATATTTTGCGTGGAGCAACTCTCTTCCAAACCATAAAAAGTAACCCAGTTACAGAAGACTGATAAATGCTTACTGCGATGAAACTCTCTAGAAATATGCACAGCTGTTCATGAATTCTCCTAGTGAAACATATAAATTTATGAAATTATCGGGCAGTCGGAAGATACGTATATGTACCTACTTAGAAACAGACTTACGTATAGCGCTGTCTTTGCCCACAGAGATACTCGATGGGATGTTTACATTTTGTGGGAGACTGCTGCTGTCAGTGGCGCTGCTGCTGACGATGTCAGTGGCCCTGCTGCTGGCCATGTCAGTGGGGCTGCTGTTGATCTTGCTGTTGGCGCTGCTAGTGCGATCGACAAGGAGGTCTGGAAGTGCGCCGGGTGCAGGCAGGCAACAGGCAGGAGAGTAGAGGAAGGGCGAGCGTCCGAATACGACCAGCACGTCTCCATCGCTGTCCACCCTGGCCACAAGGCCCACCTTTCCTAGCGTCTTCAGCACACACGCACATGCACACAGACACACACACACACACACCCACACACACGCTCGCACATACACACACACACACACGCACACGCGCAAGCACACACACACACACGCACACAAACACACGCTCTCTCATTACGTTTACGGAATGTTTTCTGTCCTTCATACAATCTCTCTCACGACCATTAGAAAGTTTCCTCATTGAGTTCTGCTAAACATTTTCAAGGCTCGATAGTGTTTCTGGTTTAGTTTCTAACTCTGGCTATCAGCTTGACAAGGTCTTGTTTGCTTTTTTTCAACCGTACACATACGGCGACACGATGTCACACCTGAGAGATTTTTTGCTCTTGACGGGTCGTCTCCTATTCTCGCTCACACGACCACCGTCAAGAGGGTGACATATGCGTAGGTGGAATTATCACTGTATTACTAACACCAATCAGTATGATTTCTTAATCATATGGCCGAGCCCCCACCACCTACAGTCTCCCATAAAGAACCACAAAACACCATAATACAGTGAACACAAAAAAGAAGAATGTATTGTTGATATAAACAGCGAGTATTTACAATCAAGACAATACCTGTTACAACTCGTTTCAACTCTAGGGATCCCGCAATTTCCTTCTGTTTGAGCTAGGTCTACAATAATATCTAATACCAACCTACATCACCCGCCTCGCAATGAGACACAATGCTAAACCACGTACCTTAATCTCGCCTTTGCACACGAGAAAAGAATGACCGCGTGATGCACACCACTCACACTTCGATGTTGACGTTCACACACGCCACAGAGGATATGACGTTTTTCACAGGCTGACACACAGCCCCTTGAGCTCACCCCAAGAGCTCGGTTACAGGCAGACTCCTTGTAAGGCTGGACCTTCGCCCCCTGCTTCAGACGGTGGTCTTGTCCGCGGTCCTCGGTCTCCCTCCTTTACGTTCTGCAGTCCACTCCCGCCCGGTCAGAGTAGAGATTTCCCACAGCAGAGGAGCACGTGCTAGAGTCACACACCAGTCTGGAGATATCCAGCACCCTCACAGAGTCCCTTGCGCTGTGCAACTGGTCTACTCCAGCCACGTGCCGTTGATACTAGACTTCCACACGTCCAGTAGAACGAGACACCTCAATTCTGGAGCTGAATCCTTCAGCCTTCATCAGACTTGTACCGCAAGACATGTACGTCTCCTCACAGCAGCTTTTTTTCACAGAAGTTCAGGCTAAAGATGCCCTCGCTGTAGAGTTGGATGAAGAGTCCTCTCACAGGATATTTGGGCGGAAGACAATCTGATTGTCTAAACCAGTCCTTTTATTCTAAACTTTCGTCCATATATTCTTTCATTCCCATACATGTGGTCAACAAGGCGGTTACATGTATCAACCAATGAGGCAGAGACAGCACAAGCCACACCCTGTGTCAACTACTAAGACACGCCCTTGAGTGGACACCTAGAGTGGACATAACTACCCCTTACCCTTCCTGGTTGTTTACACCCATCGGCTACATCAAAGACCCTGGTGCTCGATACTACGCATCAGCAGCTTCCTCCAGATACGTAATCCTCCCCTGAACAAACTAACCCACACCTGGCCAACCTGACACCTGGACTGGTCCCTTCCCAGCTGGGCCTCAGGCTAAGTAACACCTTGCCCCTGGCTTCTACAGCCAGCACCCCTGAGTTGCTGAAATTGTTCTGCTGCGCCGCGCGCCAGGCCATGTGCTTACCTCGAGCATCTCCTCTTTCCACCCTACCCGATGGTTACAGATCTTCACCAGGTCCCTGTCAGATCGAATCCGCGCGAGCTGACCTTCTTGCACCGGGTGCACCTGAAGTGACACCACAATAGGAAATCATAGGCGTGAACAACAAAGAACGGCGAATGTAGGTAGGGAAAGAAATATTTTGCACGAGATTCGCAAAAAGTAGCTTCGGGATACACTTTATTTATTTCGTAAAGTATATCGTATTTTATAAATGAGGCAATGATAATGGCCGTATTCATTTATTGCCTTGTTTTAGATCAAGAACATTCCAACAAACATCTTTTACACGAATTACGCATGAATGTCCAAGGTAGACAAAGTACAATGCAGACATCTTCCTTGTGCAGTGTGTGTTTGGTGTTCTGTCTCTACCTTCATACCTTAACTAGAGCCTCTGGATTGAGGGAGTAATTTCTCTGCAGCCTTGGGAAGTGGACCTGTATGGACCTCGTATTCGATATCCGGAACACACTCCCGGTCATGCCAATGGCCTGCAAGTGAAGTGTGCGACTGTCACTTGAATGACATCAGAATAAAACTCCGCGCATGCAAAAAAGTCTGAAATTAAAAAAAAATATTGGATTCTTCTGATGTCAGGTACAAGAATAAAAAGCCAATGACCCGAAAAGAAAATGTTATTCAGGTCACACCAACCTATTTTTACATTGGAATATTCACGCAAATAGAAATATTCAGAGTGCCATTGATGGAAGGAATAAATTAGTGCAGACGCCATTAATATTTCTCCGTTGGTTTAGGAAGTATATTTGTCAGCAATTTAATTTTAGAATCTCAAAAAATTATTCTCTTTATCTGTTTGCGAATAACATGCGCTAGGTTTATGTCAGACGTTAAACAGTAAGGGAAGAAAAAGCAACATTTGGTCATTTTTTCTAATCTGACAGTCTTATACAAGCATGAAATTAAAATCTGGGGCAAAAAAGCTAGGAAAAAACTACCTGTTTCATCTCCTCAGAAAATTCCCCGTTTGGCTGTTGTAATTCTTTTAACCTGTTTTCTCCCACTTTGATAGCAACGACATCACCAACTGCAAACCTGGGCTGTTTTTCTAAAACATTGCTGTTTCCTTGTTCTTCGTCACTACTCGCATCAAGTGTTTCGTTTTTGTTGGCATACATGTTTGTGAAATATAATGACAGGTCGCAAAAATGCAAGTGCTGTGACTGCACATCGTGTGTCTCAATGTCAAAGCTGTTGTGGGTTGTCGTGTCCTCAGTTTGAGTTGTTCTTTCCTCACAGTCCATCATGTGCTCGCCCTCACACGTCCCTGACGTCACACCGCCATTGTCGTCGTTCACGTCGTAATTCTTCGTCAGATAGTCATCGCTTGTGTCGACGGTTTTGTTTTTGCCAAGAATTGGGATGTCATCGCTTGTTGTCTGCAAGTTTAGATGACGCTGGTCTCCGTTTTCTACAGTAACACCGGGTCCAGTGCTACTGATCATGACTGAAGCTTTTTCTGACCCCAAATCACTGCCCCTGCCCTCAGTTGCTGACGAAGGATTACTGCAAGCGTTTGAAGACACGCTGTGGACTGCTATCGTTGAATATTCCAATTCGTGGGCTGGCAGGATGTCAACGCTGCTAAACTGCAGACAGGCGCTCGCACCGTATTCCCGAACAGGGTCTCCAGGACACGATGTTGACATGCATGACATTGCAGGATATTTCGTAACTGACCACTCCCTAATATCTGCAAAAAATTAGTATTTTTAAAACCAGCCTATAGAATGTATGCGTGTGACAAAAAGCCTATACAAAGGATTCATTTATAACCTGTTAAAAAAAGATTCGTTTAATCAAACTATAAAAGAGTTTAGGATACCCCTTGAAATTTTCAAGTGTTTTAAGTAAAGACAATGTCACAGTCAAACAGCAGCATAAGCTAATAACGTTATATTTTCTGTGGGTGGAGATACCTCAACAGTGCACCCATACCGAGCAAAGGGAGGTGATCTTCGTAGAATTTCGGTCCAGGTGTCGCTTCGAAGCAAGTCACTTCCCCTAGTCGGCAGCTCTTGATGACGCCATCAGAACAGCGAACAATCAAACTAGTGCGGCAAGTGTCTGGGACGCCTGTCTCGTAACCTTCGACCTCACCCTCTGATGCGCAGCTGTCATCGCTTGCACTGCTGGTCCCGGGTTTTCTTCCTTTTATTCTTGCTCCCGGAAAAATGCCAACGGCCTGTACCTTGAGACTCGTTTTCCTACTGTCTAGGGGTACTCTGTTAAACAGATTAAAATGTATTTGCTTGTGGTGATCTAGATAGAGTACAAAGCTCGTCAAACTGAAAGCTTTATTGGTTAGCATCACAAGCTGTTACTGCCTACTTTGTCTACACACCAACTGCTGCCTACACACCAACTGCTGCCTACTTTGTCTACACGCCCACTGCTGCCTACTTTGTCTACACACCAACTGCTGCCTACTTTGTCTACACACCAACTGCTGCCTACACGCCCACTGCTGCCTACTTTGTCTACACGCCCACTGCTGCCTACGTTGTCTACACACCAACTGCTGCCTACTTTGTCTACACGCCCACTGCTGCCTATGCTGCCTACTTTGTCTACACACCAACTGTTGCCTGGCGTGTCTATACGCGCACTGCTGCCTACTTTGTCTACACACCAACTGTTGCCTGGCGTGTCTATACGCGCACTGCTGCCTATGCTGCAGGGTGAATCTACATGCCCACTGTTGCTGCAGATTGTTTCTACATACCCGCTACTACCTGGTGTGTCTACACGCGAGAAGGCGTTAAAAGTTAAAAGCGCTGTCCGCTTTGCTACCGTAGAGACGTGTTAAAAGCTTTTCAACGACTATTTTTCTAACTAAGAAACACCCATTTTAAAATCGCTGCGTGTAACGAACACGTGAGGACAATAATGGATGGATGGATGGATGGATGGATGGATGGATGGATGGATGGATGGATGGATGGATGGATTCTGATTTAAAAAACACCACTCACCGACTTGCGCTGTGTCGAAGATCCTGAGGTCAAATTTACCTTCAAGTCCTGCTCGGTACGTGCTCTCCTCACCTGCGTCCCACAGCACGTGCACTTTGTGTTCGTTAAGCACCTGGGTCACTGTGCCCACGTGTGTATCGCCTCCTTTGCTGTCCTCCACCCAGTCAGGACCCTGCACCACGCGCATGCCCAAAATGGACGTCATCGCGGGGAAACTCTCGCTGCCAGAAAAGACATTATTTTACTTGGTTCTTTCCTTTGTGTGTATGTGTGTGTGTGCGCGCGCGTGTGAGTATGCGTGCGTGTGTGTGTGTGTGTGTGTGCGTGTGTGTGTGTGTGTGTGTGTGTGTGTGTGTGTGCGCGTGTGTGTCTTTTTTGCACGTAACTCATTTTCATCTTATATTTCTTCTCCGTTCTCTCCTTCGCCTATGTCATCCGCCAACCTTCTGCACTGTTATCTGTTACCTTCTCTATATTCGTGTTAAGCATTTCGTTATAAGGAAGCACTGAGGAAATGTGTCACAGGAAGCAGCTTACATTTTTGGCATGACATTAAAACACAATCAGCCAACGACATAACCGTTACATGACTTTTTAAAAAAATGGAAACCACTTCCCTGCTCAAGATAGCGAGTCGCGATTTCCCCAGCTGCTGCTGAACTAAAACCTATAATAACGTGAAGCAGAAATGTAAGCAAGCGTGAGATCTATTTGTTTTCTCTATAAATTGTTCTCCCGACCAAACTATGTTTGAGCAGCCTAAAACTGAGATTACGACATTGTAAGACCCAAACAATAGAATGCGATCTGAAGCAGAAAATTGAACGAACTAATATTTTCAGTTCCACTTTCTAAAGTAGACGTGATCTAAACATAACCGCTACATCTTGTCTTTAACAGTCGTATTGCCGCCATTATCAACGGTCTGTAAGCTATGTGTTACCTTGGCAATACGAAAGCGTCGATCCAGCTGGACACAAACGTTTGACTTTTCTCATCGGGTGCGGATGCTGGAAGGAAATTGTGACAATGGTTTGTTTGCTTCTTCAATAAGCGATCTGTAACTGTACGAATGGGCGGTTTCAAGGAAACTGTTATTTCTTTTGTTAGACCCGGGAAATTCCAGTGTAACTCGAGTTAACTTTATCTTCGGAAATTTCCGCACACCTCTCAGACTGCACGCAATGAAACCCCTTTTCTTTTGTGTGTGAGAGAGAGGATAGAGACTCTGTGTGTGTGCGTGTGTGTGTGCGTATGTGAGGGGGTATTGTGCGCGCGCGCGTGTGTGTGTGAGGGTGTGTGGGCACGTGTGTGTGTGTGTGAGAGAGAGAGAGAGACAGTGTGTGTGTGTGTGAACTGGAATCACCATACTCTCTGGTGAAACAACTTTTAAAAGTTCATGTTTTTAAACACCTTTTCCTTTGTTTACCGTTAACTTTGGTCGTTCTAATCATCAAGCGGGATTTTCCATTACTTTTGCTATATATAATTTTATAATTTTCTGTATCGTCACAAACGTCTCTTGCTTTCTCTTCCACCTTTGTTTTGTCAATAAGATTCCAGTGTTAAGATTTTACATCTAGTTTCTAAACATTTGCTACGCATAGCAAGCAGACTCGTTCTGATTTGACTGTACAAATTGACTGCTACCTACTCTAAAATTCCGCATCTTGCGTTACTCTGACTTTAGCTTGCAGCTTCTCATCACAAGCGCCTGTTCAAGGGGCTTCGAAATGTCATGGGAGAGGCCTACTTAACCAGCGGTGTTATCCGTGCATTGACAGGAACGCACGAGAATGCAGTAGATCCGTAACAAATTGGCCACTGCAAGACCGGCAGTTTCGGGAGCTTGGTGGGAGGGGGAATTCTAGGGGGTGGGAAACCAAGGTAATGAGAAGAAATGACGGGAAACACAAATTCCATCTTACTCGCATTCACCACACGCTCGTGCTTACAAACATGCCAGTCACCTTTATAATCAATCACAACACGCTACACCTCACCTTTTTCCTGGAAATAATGACTTGGACGGATTGGCATAACGGACAGAGGCTTAGATGGATGGGCGGATGGTGACTGACTGACTGACTGACTGACTGACTGACTGACTGGCTGGCTGGCTGGCTTGCTGACTGACTGACTGACTGACTGACTGACTGACTGACTGACTGACTGACTGACTGACTGACTGACTGACTGACTGACTGACTATTTTGATAAGGTTCATGGCCCATTTCAACGTAGGAACGAGACGCACCCACCTTCCCAGCCATTGTGAGATACACATCATTACATCATTGCCGCAAATCCAAAAATTCTAGAGTGGTTTAAACATCGGATATTTGCACCTTGAAAGCTTCTTAGATAAAGTTAGCTACATTCCTTTAGTACATTTTTTCTGCTATTAGCCGGAAACATCCATATAAATGCTTATATATGGAATCCGAGAATATTTGTGAGAAAGAAAGCGAGACAGCTGGATGGATGGATGGACTGAAGGAAGAACAGATTTGGAAAGCAATTACGAATAATGAGAGAAAAAAAATAAAGAAAATTTATGAACACTAAAGAGTGATCGAGACAGCAGAGGCAGTCAGACACGAAGAGAAAAAAACACAGGATTCAGACAACTCGCACGGGACTTCATCACAAATATAACTGACACATTCTTTCATTTCACTTTTCCTTGAACGCTTTTTATTCTTGGCAGTACATTTTGTCGTTTTGCTTTTAAATGTTTTTTAAGTAATCGTCGCCTTGAGTATTGTTAAAATTGAAGTTAGGAAACACTGAAAGAACGCTTATGCCGATCTGGTTTTTTTATTCTGTTGAAGAACAGATTGTCTCACATGCCGATGAATTAATGAAGATCCACAACATGATCATCTGGAAAGTGGATACAACACATTGTAGTTATTGACATTAGGAAATACAGCGAAAGTTCGTAGCTCATTTGATATCTGGATTTGTATTCATAAAACGAATATTTCAGGTTATCATCCATGACATATTATGTTGATACAAAAATGCACGGCCAGGATCGGAGACAAATATAAACAAGCACGTTTAAAGACCCAGCTACGTAAAAAAACGTCCTGGTGTGGATTTCGTTTATCTGGTAGTGTCAAAAAGTATATTTTACCCTGTGAAGACCTATAGTTTACCTGGATTTGTGAAGACCTATAGTTACCGTGGATTTGTTTACTTTTTCTAACAATATACTTTAGCGGGATTTGTGAAGACCTGTACTTTACCTAGATTTGTCAAGACCTATAATTTACCTTCGCTTGCGAAGATCTATATTTTGTCATGTGAAGATCTATAGTTTACCTTCTCTTCTGAGGATCTATAGCTTACATGGTGAAAACTATAGTTTACCTTGTCTTGTAAAGACCTACAGATTACCTGGTCCAGTATAGAGTTTCTCCCTCATGTGCCGGCTGCAGTTACTGCAAATACACCTGAACTGACGTGGTAGCAAAGTGACCTCAGATTTTGGCGCACCGCCGACCTTCACGTCATTCTGCTTGTGTTGCCTTGACGACGCCAACCCGAAGAAGAAATAATCTGAATCTAATTCATGAGGCGCGTGCTTATACCTGACGAGCGTTTTGCTAAAAAACAAAACAAAACAAAACAAAACCCAAAGTTAATAAAGGGAGAACACTGTCTTTTCCATATGTATTTAAAATAAACAAGATGGATATAAGCTAAGATTAAATACGGTTGATATAGTCTTAAAGTTATATCACCAGCTCTTGGTTTGTCGTTAGGACACTTACATTATTTTGGGTAGTTTTACATGTGTGTGGTTTTTCCTCGTTTTGTCTTGTGGGGGATTTCATGGATACTTTTCAACAACGTTTCAAGATGGTAGACAGTCTTGAAACATTCATAAGTTTTGTAATCCACTTTAAGGGAAAAAGGGCACATAATGCATAGAGGGAGAGTGGAACAGGAAATTGACGGGAGGAAAGAAGGAAAGCACCAAGAAACGACGAAGCTAGCAAATCAGACAGACAGCCACACAGACAGACAGCCACACAGACACACAGCCACACAGACACACAGCCACACAGCCAAACAGACACACAGACACACAGACAGACAGACGGACACACAGACAGACAGACACACATACAGACAGACAGACAGGCACACAGATCAACACACACAGGCAGACACACACAGAGACACACACACAGACACACACACACGCACGCACGCACGCAGGCAGGCAGGCAGGCAGGCAAACAGAGGGACCGGCAGACAGAGGGGAAGGAATGTAGGCGGGCAGAGGGAGTGAGCGACGGATGGGAAAATGGCATACTTGTGCTTCATAAACTCTCTGATTCCTTCGCGAACTCTGATGAGACCACACACAAACGGATGAAGTCCCTTTTTGTCCCTCACATCCACGTACGCTCCCTTGCTTATTAGCATACAGCTAATCATCACACGCCGTTGGCTCTCCCCCTGACTTGCCTCGCTCTGGAACATATCATTTATGCCGGACACCAGCAGGTCAAGAAGCGCAAATACAAAGTTATATTACACGAAAGCCAACGACTTATATATACTGCAACATAATGCATATTACACATAAAAGTTTAAAGAGATTGATAAATTATTTTCAAAGTTTTAAACGGTGTTATGTTTAATCCAAGTAACCACATTTTATTAAAATACAGTTGCACATTTTTCAATAACGCCATCTCTGTCACCCCTTTCCCCCTACACAGTTATCTCCCCTATCGTTTCCACTTTCGCTTGCTCACTATCACTCAAGTACAATCTTAAACACAAGCGCTTGTGTTCTCTTCCAAACCAACTCTTTGCACACAGATGTTGAATATGCACCTAATTACAGTGTATACACTGCGCAAAGAGTGGTTTTACGCAAAGCAGAAACACACACATATCACGTGAAAGTGTCGATTTCGTGGCTGCATTAATTAATGTACATTTTCCTGCAGTGATGCATGTGAAGCCTACTCACCTCTAAATCATTCTCATCCCAGGAACCAGCTATAAGGTGTAGAGGTGTGTGTCCTTCTCTGTCTTGAAGATTGACATTTGCTCCTGTACACACGCACGCACATAATCACGCAATGTCATTCCCCCACACACAGGTACACATGCACACACGCATCATCATGCATCCACACTCTCTCTCTCTCTCTCTCCCACACACACACACACACAGTACACATTCATGTACGTATCACCGTATGTACCACGATACAACACATAACGCCACAGGACATCACATGTGCCCACCACAAAGCACACACACAAGTTCGACATTCACACGTCACATTAAGAATTCACATGCCACACATACCCGCGTGACACGTTCATATGTCAAGTGCTTAGCTTCGAATGCTCACACAGATGTATTACTGTAACTAATATCTTATTTTAATTAACTTCAGCAAAGATCACGTTGCAGCATATGGTGTTAGAAAGCATAACTCTTTATTTCAGCCTCTTTATAGTTAAATTCAGTTATCATCTGCGATGACAAGAACGAGAATATAGGACAGATGACATGTCAAGTAATTAAGTGAGCACGATTTTACTGACCAAGCTCCAGCAAGGCCTCTGTTGTCTCGTATTTCACAAGTGTACACGCCACGTGCAGCGGTGTTTGCAGTCCATGGTCCTGGAGATCAATGTTTGCCTTGCCCTGTGACCCCAATACATGCATAGTCCTCGTTTTAAAAGTCAAGTCTTAGGAGCATAATCAAAGACTGTGGCCTACTTTGATGTCCTAGCTTGCTTATTTCGCACTGGTTACCCTTTTCCCGTTATGGTCTTATGTGCTGATATCAGACAAGTCTGCGTGCAAGCATCTGTGCCTGCGTGAACGCAGCCATACGTGTATGAATGCGTGTGGTGTAATACAGTGGTTCCGCGCACTGGTTTCGTATGAAATAAGCGGTCACTGATAAGCACAACGCCTTACAAGGAAGATTTCATCTAGTGTCAGTGAAAATATTTGTCACGGAGATTCTGGGCATCTACAGACGGTAACCAAAGTCTGTCCGCGTGATCGATATGATCACTTTAATCACTTTCACCAATCTTACAGTAATTTTGTTGCAGATTAACTAGGTCATTTATTGGTTGTATCACTCTATCACGTCATAGAGTCCGAGTCCGACCTGAACAGATCTACTTGTATCACTCTACCACATCATGCATTCAGAGCTCCGAGATGTTTTTCTTGTACCACGTGCACCCCATCAAGTCATACAGTCTGTCCAGCATTAAAAGGCCTATTGTTTATATAACCTCACTATATTAGGTGTCTAATGCGTACTACGTACTACGTCACACCTACTACGTTGAGACGCTGACAATCTTTAAATCGGTTTGTGATAATCACAGTTCCCTAACAAAGGACGAGGAAAAAAACCCTATATCAACAGTTATTTCCTTCAAAAATGACACACAGAGACCAAAAAGACAAGTAAACTCTTGCTGTTTTTTCGAATGAGCTCTGAACTTCGACATTACCCGTAATCTTGCCTCTATTACCCGTAATCTTACTTCTATTACCCGTTATTTTACTTCTATTTCCAGTAATCCTATATCTATCCCCGGTAAACTTACCTCCGTCTCTAGTAATTTTACCTCTGCTACCAGTATCTTACTTCCATTTTCAGCAATCTTACCTCTATTACCAGCAATCGTATGCACTCAGCATGCCCGTTTCCTGCTGCCAGATGTAAGGGAGACTTTGACCCGCGATAAAAGTCGTTGACCCCACCGGTGTCCAGAGCTAGAATCTTCTGGACTGTCCTGGAGCCACATACATTATTTAGAGACATAGACCAGTCCCTATAAGTACTACATATCAACCAATCCGTCTAGAGAGTTAAATGCAGTTTTATATAAACAAGGCCCAGTCATTATTATGAACATATACGGCAAGCCACGTGCTTTGTCTATAAAGGACATTTGGAACATGATTTTGTAGCACGAAATGGATCACTCAGATTCAGCTTATCCCCTAATTCTCTCTGTGCCACCATCTCTGTCCTAAGCCGAAACCCTACCTACCATGGCGGGAAACCCTACCTATCAATCCCCCTCCCCCATGTCTTCCCCCCACTGGCAATAAACGTCCTTCATTAAAGCATACGCAACAAACGTTTATAAATGTGTTCGTCTTTGGAAGATTTTTTGAGACAGCAAGGAAGGTTTAAATTTCGAGTAAACAAAGCAATAGCTGGAAATAAAGATGGAAATGACTGAAGTTACTAGTGAACATTAAGCCAAACCTTGAATAGCCTTCTTGACTGGCCAGGTGAAGTGCACTGTAGTCACGCCGGTTCTTCGCCCTGACCTGAATGCCCTTCACGTCTAGAAGGGCCTCCATTGCTCCCGGATTCCCATTCTGCACAGCCTTATGGAGTGGCGTGTCCAATTCTTCGTCCTGTTTACAAGTTCCATGATGATAAAATATACACGTATGTGGTACAGGCCATTGCGTCTCTTAAAAAATTAATGTATTTCCTGCGTAGAACAAATTCCATGCACAGCTCGGGGGGGGGGGGGGGGGGGGGGGGGGGGGGGGGGGGGGGGGGGGGGGGGGGGGGGGATGGGCGTGCGGTCGCTCTTTGACTCATTGTTTCTGGTTTCTCGCATGTGTTTCTGCAATTACCCCCCCCCCTCCTACGAAATCACTTGCAAATGTTCATTGCTTGAGTACATAACCGTGTTCTTATTGAAATCGAGACAACGTGGCTGCATTTTCATTTTATAAAACAGGTAAAATGTGTTGTGTATTTAAGTTGCGGTATAGCTATGCTAAGGATAGGGCTGACGCAACTGGGTCTTAGCGCTAAGACAGTCACTGTAAATGACTAATACGATCACCTTGCCATTGACATCTGCTCCACGCGCTGCCAAGGCCCGTATGACATTCCCCAGACCACGTGACGCTGCCATGTGCATGTAGCTTTGTCTCCTGCTGTCTACAAACCGAATGTCTGCACCCCGCTCTATCAATAAGATGCAGATGTCTTCTTTAGTTCTGTCGTCATTGCTGAAAACAGTGGAACAAAATGTGTCTTTACTTTGCAAGGTTCCCAATTCCGTTGCGAACTGATACTTTCTTTCTTAGACTCTTTGTTCTTCTGTCTTTCCTTTATTTTCTGCCACTTTTCTTTATTTTGTTTTTGGCCTGCTTATTCAACTTGCTTATAATGGATTGATTTACTACAAGCTCTCCTCCCCCCTTAGGGTTCATAGATCTGCCACGTTCCTTACTTTCGACTCTCTCTTTGCTACGTGTATGGGTACGGTAGGCTCCCTTGTTTGCATACGTCAGCATACGGTTGTGTCTAGCGCTGCCAGTAATTTGTTGGGGTTGTCATTTAATGGATTGACATTAGTCAGCTTGAGTATGACCATGTCAAACTAGTTACGCACCTCCCTATGGCAGCAGATAGAGGAGTCCTGTTGAGCCCAATCGTTTGATTGACATTATCGCCAAGGTCAAGGAATAATTTTACGACCTTCAACTGTCCGTGCACACAGGCCGCCATTAGAGGCGTCAGACGGTCATATTCCGCTTTGAGCTACGCCAAAGGAAAAGGTTCACTCTTAAATCATGAAGTAGACATACCTGGGATTGCATCGTACATTCACTCTCAACCTTTTTTCTCTCTCTCCCTCTCTGCACACATACAAGCGGAGAGAGACAATTGCTTTCCCCCCACGAATATATTCCTTTATTATTTTACTACAAGCTTTCCTCCCCACTTAGGGTTCATATTTTCTGTAAGAACCTTAAATACAGTCTAATAAAAAAAAAGTTGCCTTGTACATAACAGCCTGAAATTGATATCGCTTAAAATGTATCAGTGATGGAAAGTTTTGGAACCAGAATATTTTAGTTTCTCAGTGTAAGCAAGAATCAGCACGTTTACGCAATCACAGACAGCACGATCTCCAGCATCAATATTAATATTTGTTCTTACTCCTTGTTGTTTATATTCCATTGTGATATTGTTATTGTTTTCGCAATGACCATAATAACTGAAAAAATATTATTATCATTATTACATACGCGGGGACAGAGACATGCACCCGTGCATTTGGTTAACCAGCAGGAAGAAAAAAACAACAGAAACGGAAAGAGAGAGAGGGAGTTAGACGTCGATAGGTTGTGAGAAGACAGCACAAACTCCACAAACACACACTTCCCACTGTCTCCCCTCACCAACAGCCTTTGTGACCCGCACAGTCGCACCACCCTGTCAACATCTCCCACTTCAATGGCTGCGAACAAGCTTCGTATCTGGTCTCTGGGATCGGCAAAGGATGTTGATCTCTCTTGCAGAACAAGGCCCCTCATTATTTGGAACACAGCTTTGTTTTCCTTTCCTGTTTGCAAGGGAAAAAATGGATTTACTGTGAAGCTCAGCCGTCGATTTCTACAGACGAGATGGAACAAATGGGTCCTCAGTGCGAAGAAAAATTCAAGTACATGCGTTTTGTACTGCGCATCAACAACGGGGAGTAATTTTTCTTTTGACTTGTTTTAATATCAGAACCGTAAACAAATGATGGTATGTTGGAATTAATTTTAAATCTAAATAAAATTGCGCTCCAGATTTAAATTATACATCGTCAATAAGACAGTATTGTATACAACATGAATGTTTAGTATGAATACTCTAAGTTGCCTGGGGATTACAGCTACAAAACAATCCTCGGGAAAATTCGTCGGAAGAGAAACCTTATCTTTGTAAGTATTGTCTTACCTTGAGCATTGCTGTTGCTGCCGTTGAAAAAACCATTACTGACAGTATTCACTATTCCTCCAGCGAGAGATCCAGGTAAGCTCTGCACCTGAGGTGTTGCGTCGAGTGCAGGCAAGCAACACGCAGGTGAGTACCAGTATTGAGCCTCTCCGAAGCTGATCAGTGTGACACCCCCGCTGTCTACCCGCACCACCTTGCCAACCTTTCCTAGTGTCTTTAAAAGGAGATGCTTGCAATTATTCTTACAGTGTCTTGCAAAAGGATTTAGTATTGATATCAGAGGTGTCCGTATCCCCTGCATAAAGTAAATATTTTCAAACATTTTCAGTATGTTCAAAGTAGACATTTTGTTTCGGACAAAATACAGACCACCTTTCGGCCAGTAACGTTTATGTTAACTGGACCAGTAGGGATATAAAATGGTATTATAATGGTATTATAATACTATAATGTCATGGCCTCTCAATACACGTCATAGAGATCTTTATGTTTATTATTATTTCCTTCTTTGTTTCATTGTTCCAGCTGACAATTTGAATAACATGCATGCTATAAAGTTTTGTTTTTTATTCATGTTTAAAGATATTTGTCTTGTTTCGAATTTTCTAGTTGTAATTACCTCATGTGTGATCGACAGAAGCCAAGCAAGTTTTATCTCTCACACTGAGTGATCCTTATATATATATACATTATAGAAACAGATGGGCGCGTGCTTGCGTGCATGTGTGCGCCTGTGTTTTCTTACCTCCACCATGTTTTCATTCCAGCCCACGTTTCTATTTAGGATTTTTACTTGACTGAGGTCTTGCCTGATCTCTACAGACTGACCTTCTTTCACGGGGTATACCTGTAAAACATTATCAGGCTATAGACGATGGCTCCAACGCACAGACTTTGAAAAAGGACCCTCCGTAGCGAATAGAAAGTGTTAAGATAATTAGAGTAACAGCAAACAGGCTGCAGGTGATTTCTCTGTGTTGTGCGAGTTAAGGAAATACATTTTGCCAATAAACAAAACCACATTAACAGTGTCCTGCAGAACAGACGCTGAGAACATGTAGATGTTTCTGTTACCTTCACCAGTGTTTTGGGATTAAACCTGTATTTTCCAACAGACTTGAAGTTTACATAGACTGATCCTGTTTTAGTGATGTGGACAACTTCTCCTGCACTGCCAATGCACTAAACAGACAGACAGACAAGGAAACAAGAACAGCAAATAATTATAAGGTTACCACCTTGATAAGTAACATGAAGTAAAGCAATCATAACTAGCGCAACAGCAAGTCTATACGCCTACTTGCTTGAACATATCAACAGTTTAACAGTTTAATATTTGTTTAGAGTCAAAACAATAGTTGTTTCTGTTTTCTTGTTTCTTGTTTGTTTGTTTGTTTGTTTGTTTGTTTGTTAATGTGTTTGCCTTAAAGCTGTAAGTGCACAATCAGAAAGGCTTCTGTAAAAAACGTGCCTGTTTCATATTCCTTGTGCACCCTCCAAAGTCCTTCTGCAAGTCTTCCAGGTTGTCCTCTTGCACAGCGATCGCTGCATGGTCACCAACGTTCAAGTCAATCTCTTCTTTATTTTTCTCTTCTTCCTCGTCGCCAATGACATCAACATTTACTTTGACGCCATCACATGCACCGGCTGAAATTTTTGCGAGGCTAGTGCAACTGGGAGAAGTTTCCATGACTTTTTGATATGTTGTAACATTGATATCTGACCCTGCTGACTTCGTGTCGCGCCATGTTGGTCGCTGAGCGCACGTCACTGACTCAGTGGAAGACGTTTTATCATCGCAGCAGGTAATCTCAAAACCAGCATTTCCGTCTGTCGATATGTCTACCTGCTCTTCCGTGTCTTTTGAATTTTCAGCTACTAAAGTCACGTGAACTCCAGTACTGCAGTGTAAGTCGGTGTTTTCGTTACATCTGACGTTCTGACTTGTGACGCCATCCGACGCCATCATTGTTGCCCAAACTTGAACAACAGCTGTGTTTTCGTGACCCGGGTCACCAGCTGATGCCAGACATGTCCTGGATGATGCTGCAGAAGAAATTTGAGATGTCCTTGCAGCCCGCGTGCTGTCTTCGTGCCCTGCTACCGCTGAAATGTTACTTGAACGCATTGCTGCTGACGACAGCGGGGGATTTCCTGACAAGGAAGATTCTCTTGTGTCTGTAAATAACGCAAACCTAACAATGTTAATGAGTCACGCGTGTGTTCAAGCTTTCCTTTTGTTTACAAATAAAATACAAAGGGAAATTAATGCAACTGTTATCATGAAATATTTAAGGATAATAATCCTCCCTTGTGGGGAAAGAATTTGATATTTGATATTTGGTATTTATAGCAACGAATATTAAGACATAAAGGAAACAGTTTGTTTCCGTGATTGTTTACTGCCCCGATTTACAAAAAAGAAAACCAAAACAAAGCAAAAAGAAATTGAATAAGACAAGTAGTGCGCACTTTCTCAATTTTAATACACTCACTTAAAAACTGTTATAGCTTTATGGAAATATACTATAACATTAGTGCGTTACATTCAAAATATCTTCCCTTAAAGTAATTTTGTAATACTACCAAGCAAAGGGAGATGATCTCTGTAGTAATTGGGTCCAACATCCTCTTCCACACACACGAGGTCAACGTGACCTTTGTAGCCCAGGCGATAACTGTTAAGGGCTCCGTTGGACCATCGAACGCGAAGAATATTTCTGTAAGAGTCTGGTGCCACATTCTCATAGCCCTCAACTTCTCCTTGTGACCCATGACCGCCATCTTGTTCGTCCCATATCCAGTCTTTCCCTCGCATAACTTTTGCACCAGGAAAAATACCGAGGGAACGTATTTGTACGCTGCTCTTTCGACAGGTTACGAGAACTCTGTAAATAAAATGAATTTTTATGCCATTTACAGGACTTGGATTCATTTAGCTACAGTCTCCTTTAAGTTGGAATTGAACACTATTCTTGCATTTTTTGACTTTAACAAACCAATCTTAATCACACTTGATAACACACACAAATCAGACGCACAGACAGGCAAAAAGGCAGACTGGCTGCATATTTCGCTTGTATGATTGTTACTGACACTGGGTTAACAAACAATGGAAAATGCTGAGGGCTACATTCTTACCCCTTGCTGCATGGGGTATCTACCCGCAAAAACCGATGCCGTAGCACGTGCTGGTCTTGGGAGTAGCAAGCCGAACACAGGTCACAGTCCTTGCACTCGTGGCATCTCCATAACATGCCAACGATGTCCTTCTCTTCACACACGGCGCACACAGTACCCGGATGATGCACCCCTGTTGCACCATAGTCACCATGACAATAAACGCACGTGAGAGAAAAGTCGAATCCTTGTTAGCATTTATCAGTCGGTTTTAACTGCGCCAGCGAGGTTTTGCTGGTTTGACACCGTTTGTCTTTGTAAAACGAAAGACGTGGTCTTAAAAAAACACAGTAGGCTCACACAAAGATATCATTTGTATTTGATCAAAAGCCAACACGAGCAGTTAGCCACAACTCACCGACTTGCGCCGTGTCGAAGATCCGGAGGTCAAACTTCTCATCTCGCCCTGTTCGGCAGGTGCTCTCCTCACCTGTGTCCCATAACACTTGCACCTGGTGTTCGCTTAGCACCTGGGTCACCGTGCCGACGTGCGCCTCTTTTCCCTTACTGTCCTCCCCCTCCCAGTCAGGACCCCGCAGCACGCGCATGCCCAGATATGACGTCATAACTGCATTGGCACTGCAGAAATTAGTTCACGAAGAAATAATCAAACGGAACTGGCAACCCATTCTTGCCCACCTCCCACGAGGGCACTGCATGTGCTATTGTGTGTGCGTGCGTGCGTGCGTGAGAGAGAGAGGCTAGTATTACATTAACTTGGAGAGCAAAGGCCTTGCTGTCAAAACTTTGAACACGGAGACATCTTTTTAGGAGCCTACGGATTAACAGCGGTGAATATCATCGAGGCGCCTTGCCTACGAACGAATGATTAAACTGTGAAGACAGTACCACTCACATTGGTGATGTCCCCATACGACTCTGTCCGACATGTTCTGAGGAACAGATTTGTGTTCGTTTTTAGCAAGATGCTGTAGTTGGGTATACACAGAGGCCGCGGACGGGCATTTAAGAGGAAATAGTTTAAGAGCGAAAAGGCTCGCCCTAGTGGACGAACTGACTAAAAGCAAGTGGGCGAACTGGCTTAAGGAAATGGGCGAAACGACCAGACCTCTGCTTATTTCAGCTTTAGGAAATCCCATATTTCTAAACATTATTACAATCCAGTTTGCAATTATAGACTGATTACTAGATCATTGAAACTATTAGCATGATTACTTTTGATTTGTATAGTATTTCGCTGGTCTCATTATTTTAATCAAGCATGAAAGGAATATATGTTTTATGGTCCTCTTCATTATGAAATGAGGAATTTTGTGTGTGTGTGTGGGGGGGGGTGCGGTGGTGTGTGTGTGTGTGTGTGTGTGTGTGTGTGTGTGTGTGTGTGTGTGTGTGTGTGTTAACACAGTTAACATTTGGTGGATGGAACAAATCAAGGGGAAAAAAATCATTATACTGTAATTTACAAGAAGGCTCAAAAAAGTATTACCTCCGGCGTTGATGAGCCGAATACACAGTAAAATTTGGTAGCACAGTAAAAATTAAGTGACGGTTGTTCAGATCTCCACTGAGCTTTCCGGACAACGCACCATGATTCCTGTTAGTTTAGACATGGTGATATAACAAGCGCATTTGGTATTCCACTACATGCCGAACTTCAAGCATGATGACATAATAGAGCCACACACTGGTTAGAAACAGAAACAGGGATTTTCGTATGACGCACGATTGTACGATCTGCGAAGAAATAATACTTGTGCGTGACAATTACTTGCACTGAAATCTTTTAGGGCAGGGTAGGCCAACCTTTTCAAATAGCGCACTACTTCAATGCTTTCTAAACCATCCGCGGGCCGCATATATATATATATAGTGTGTGTTCTTTCTACCTGGCTAGGGACAGGAGATAATTTACACTGTTGCGTATAGAAATGTATACTTAAGATAGAATAAGAAATCCTGCTCTAAAAGTAGAAAGACAATAATTCCTGCTTACCGTAATTAGTGTGATTTTTGAACATGACGGTCTTTGCCATATTTTCCAACATAGCGAGTCAGTTTTGCCAGACTGTTGCGACGAACTGCGACGGACCGATATATTTGCGACAATCACTTTCCAACATACTGTGCGATTTGTCTTGTTCTTTGTCAATTTGAATCTTGAAGACTTGCGACACAGCAAAGCCTGGTGTTCATCCCTTGTAAATATTCAGCCTGATATTTTAAAGATGTGATCTCTTTCGATGCTATTTTCGACTTCTACTTTGAAGCTTTTAACCTTATTAAACCAGACGGAAGTAGGAAAAATATTATATTTCGAAAGGCCCCGAGTACCGCAGGTTGGCCACCCTTGTTTTAGGGGAACAACCTGCACACGCTTACGTCGCTGGCGATTGAGGTTTTAGCAAATGCTCGCGAAAGTCTGCATTCGCCTGCACGCGGAAAACTGTGGCCCAAGTTTGTGTCTAAAGCACGCTGTATTGCGGTCAAGGTCAAGAAACATTAAAATCTAGCCCCTTTTAGTGGGCACAAACAATACAGTAATCACCATGAAAACACACCTAACAACTCGTGTTTGTGCTCAGAATATAAAAAAGTTTCCAGGTTTTAGAAAAGAGTTCCAGCTACAACGTCCTCGTACATGACAGGTCAGGATTGAAAGGTGCTGTGCAGAGTAAGATTCGCAGTTTTTTCACTACAAGTTTCTATTACATATTTACTTCACTTCGTTTTGTTAAAATCAGCCCGCCATCGCAAAGCTATATTGTTCTTAACATATAATAACTCCAGCAAGAAGTACTGGCATTGATAATGCCATCATTTGATAATCTAAAGCGCTCGGTCCTCATTTGTTCTTTAGTAATTGTTCTTAACATGTTTGCATTTGTTCATCCTTCAGTAGCAGTTTGACTAGCGTGAAAATAAATCTAATTTTGAGGATACCTGAAGTCAATGTCTGACTTGGTTTAAAATATAAAGTTTATACTAGGCAAAGAATAATAAAAGGATTTCAGACGATCGCCATAGTTTATCGTTCCTACAACACTTGCAGTGTCATGATGCAGCCAAAAACGAGATTCTTTAACGCCTGATGATCAATCGAGCAGTTTAAAGAAACAGTGAGGCGACATTTTACAAGTATTTCAGTCATTTCTTGTTTAAAGAAAACACAAAATAAAACACTCAAACTCCATGACTTCTTTTATTTAGCAGTACGAGAATTACATGTGACAGGCAAGTGTTAGCGGAACTGAAGAAAATTCAAGGCATGTGTTAACACTACACATAAAGAGTTAACAGAAGAATATTTTAGACGAGTGTTAGCACTGTGCATATTATCTCAATAACGTTTGAGGCAAATGCTAACACAGTTAATATTAACTAAAGAACGATTCCAGCAAGTGTAACCACTGCACACATTCACTAAAGAACCTTTTGAGACAGGTGGTACCACTGTATATAATTGAAAATGTATTTTCCTTTACCAAATGTAAAAACCTTGTCAGATGACTACTCGTATTCTCAACCATTCTGCATAATCTACGACCAATGCACCTTAAGATAACTGTTTTGGCAGCAGTGCAGCGCACCAAACGAACGCTCTGCTCTAGAACACCCCATGCAAATGAACTCAGACACGACTTTGCAATCGTTCGTGAGAGCAGTTCGATCTTCAGCACCAGCCGGGAGTCCAGGCATTGCCGTATCGTTCTGGGTTGGAGTCAGGATCCCCCCTGGGAAAGTTTGGTGGCACGTATTTTTTCTTGTAATCGTTCATCCGGGCTCTTAGCTGTTCCACTAATTCTGGCATCTCTGCAGCAAGGTCCACATGTTCTGTCGGGTCGTCTGCACCCATAGAAATGTAAAAGAATCTAGAAAATGTAGTCAAAAACACAGGTGGAAGTTTTACAAGAACAAATGTATACAAAGCTTCCGTATTTGTGACAGATACACGTGTCTAAAATATGCAACTTTTCAATCGTATTTCACACAAAAATATGCTATTAATTTGTCGCTCATGACTCATACGTGTACGATCATCTGCTAAACTAGACCATGTGGTAAAACTTTAACATGCAGTCTGTACAAAAAAGGCAATGGTAAACGAAGGAATTAACGAAATAATCAAACAGAAGGCGGTCATCCCATCATTCATACAATCGGAGTATTGCGCAAACAATTTAAATGGAAAAAGCTTAATATGTGATTGGGCTACAGTGCCATTTTCAGTTTGTTTTGACAAATGAGAGGGTTTTTTTTACCTCGATCCCTTCATGTTCACTTTTAAAGACATTCTCCTCTAGGACAGAAGTGCTTGTTTACGTACCAATAGTCAGTCTTAATTAAACTTTCAGAGACTCCATACGTGTTACTTGCACCAACCTTTGACATTGAACAGTCGGGCTTCATCCGAGGCGCCAAGCCGGGAAACAGACGGTCCGAGACCAGTCTGTGTCCGGTTCTTCGCCAGTCCCAGCAACATGTCAGCTTTTGTTGCCTCCTCCTCGCTGAGTGTTTGGTTTGGAAAATACCAACCACTGTATAAGCCAGGAAACCCCACGACTAGCTTGAAGTCACCTTGCCTGGAGCAGAATATATTGTTGAATAACTGTCCTCTTTCGCGGGGGTAAGTTTTTATGCAGTGTCCTATTGCACCACGTTACCATATAATGTTTCTATTGATAGTCCTTTTATTACTTATGTTGATGTATGTGTTTCATTGCAATGTTGATCATGTTGGTGAGATGTAGGGGAAGCGGACGGCCGAGTGGTGAGAGCGCTACCCCCCGAACCCAAACACGCTGGTTAGATACACGTGGACCTCAACAGCACACTTCCCTAAGTTCATCTAGCTGCGAATAGGTACCTGCCCCGCCCTGTTCTCATGTACCCCCGTTACCTACGACTTAAAACAGGTCACGGGGCAAATTTACCTTCTGACCCTTCATGTAGTCATAGCCATGTTTTCTGTCTATGACCAAGAGACCTGGTTATAGATTATTTCAATAAGCAAATGGCTGTTTACAGTTTCTTTATATAATATTGGTAAAGCATAAGACCTAGAGTTAGTGACTCAAAATATGGAACGTTTTGATGATACAATACTTAACTACCTGATGGCAGCGTGACCCTCAACAGGTATAAACATATCGTCAAGATTGTAGATAAACTCTGTCCGTGGTGACGGAGAGAAACTGCTGATGGCATCCCATATATTCATGCCGTCAATATCTTTGTCTGAAAGGACCCAGGAAAATAAAAATACTTAATTTACATTGATGGTAACAATAACTGCTAAACACGTTTTATCACGCCACTGATATTTTTGATGTTGTCATAATCAAAGACTGATGTCTAACCTTTTATTTCTCCTCCTGCTGCAGCCACAATAGTTGGCATCCAGTCTACTGCATGGATCAGCCTGTAACAGCACCACAGACTCAGATTTACGAAGAGCTCGGAACATTTTCATTCTGAGAAACATCATGCAATGGTCTGTTTTGTTTTGTTGTTCTTACCATTTCACTCAGTTGTGAGCTAAGAGTAATATAGTAGCAGCCCTGTTAGACCACTGGCACCATAGGGACCAGTACTACAACCCACACCCAGTGTCAATATAATGTGACTGGGTTGGACTGAAGCCTGTGTTGCGACTTCACGTTTACTTATCTCAAGCAGCCGTGTCTAGATAATGACTTAGTTTGCGACTTGACCTTCCGCGATAAACCAACCAACCAACCTGTCCTGACTGCTGATTGTGCATGAGTTAGATTCTTATTTGTGTTGTAACGAATTATTTTAGAATTGTCACTTACCCATCATAATCGGTACGGGTCACCTTTAATCCAGGACCTTTTATCAAAGCCACTGCACGTGTGCCACCTTCCCACACAGTTAATTTACCTCCACGAAGAGGGTAGTTGTTGCCACCGTACTGTATCCACCCACCGTTCTGTTGAAAATAAATAACACAAAGTTAAAAACAATTTGCTCGAAAACACAAAATCTTACATAAATTTCTATGTAGAATCACATCAGTTTATTTAGCAATTAAAACTTGGCATGGTAATGAAATGATCATACAGTAACAAAAAATTCGCCCTGACGCGAACATTATCACTTATATTTCCTTCTTTTTGTAAGCGTCACTTCACTTTGAATGGAGCCAATGGCTTGTAAGAATGATTGACACCAGCAAGCGGCCTTACGTCAGCAGTAAGAATAAACAGCGTGTCGTTGTACATCCCACGTCCAACAAGGTACGATGTCAGATTTCCAATGACGTCATCCATTGCAGTAACCATACCTGCAGCCATATTAATCCCATCACTACAATCCCATCATTCCGTTCTCCTTCCATTTATTAATATGTCTAATATTGAAAAAAAGCAGTACTGAGATAAAGACGGACTGACATTAAATTTGACTAGATCTTTCGAAAGTCTCTTCGATAACTGACGCTGTAAAAAAGTATTTTGCGGGCGGTGTATTGATATTTAAGAGTAATTGAATGTTTAGAGTTGTTAGATGCTGGCCATGTTACACCGTGCCAGACCTAGTCATTACAGCAACTTTGGGTAAGTTGGGGCGTTACGAGATACATAGAGTGTTCTTTGATTCTATTTCTCGCTCAGACCGCCTCTCTTGTAGTCTGAACTTCCGCTTGGGACATCAAGGTCTCAGTTATGTATAGGATTGCTACCTTGCACCGGATTTGATCCCATACCAGGCTCAATGTCTTTATCGATCTATTTACGCACGTACCAGAGAAAATTCTTCTGTCTTCGTTGTCTATGTTCGGATACATATTGTAGTACTCCTTGGGAACCTGCAATCAAGCAATCAATCTAAAAATCGATTAATCAGTAAAACAATCAAATCCAATCCAATCCATCCAATCAAATCAATCCAATCCAATCCATTCCATCAATCCAAGCCATCAATTGAATCAAACAATGACACACAAACACATTTTGGAATTACCATGTCAAAGAAAAGACTCAGATATAGAAATATGTACATGTAAGTGCAATGAACCATGTACTTATGAACTTAAGTAAATGTGTCCTCGCGTGAAAGTGGGATTTAGCTCACTAACAATAAAGTTTGGTCCAAGGATTTGCATTTTAGATGTGGGCAATGCTGATTAACGTTTATTTATAGAAATCACGTCAAACGACAACCCCAACAATGTACTGGCAGCGCTAGACACAACCGTATGCTGACGTATGCAATCAAGGGAGCCTATCGTACCCATACACGTAGCAAAGAGAGAGTCGAAAGTAAGGAACGTGGCAGATCTTCAAGAAGATCTGCCACGTTCCTTACTTTCGACTCTCTCTTTGCTACGTGTATGGGTACGATAGGCTCCCTTGATTGCATACGTCAGCATACGGTTGTGTCTAGCGCTGCCAGTACATTGTTGGGGTTGTCGTTTGACGATTTTATAGCGCTCTGTCCTCGTTTGTTCTTGAAATCACGTCTATAAATATAACCTGAACCTTAGTTGCTGACCTCTAACGGTTCGTGTACATACTGTATACATATACTCTAAACATCAGTGACAGACCTCCAGCGGTTCATGTACAGACTGTATACATAGACTCTAAACATCAGTGACAGACCTCCAGCGGTGCGTGTACAGACTGTATACATAGACTCTAAACATCAGTGACAGACCTCCAGCGGTGCGTGTACAGACTGTAGTGGCAGGTACAAGAACAGGGGCTGAGACGGATCGTGCTGAGAGATGATCTGTCGAACTCGCTCCTGGAACACGTACTGAAATGGAAACAGATTGTGTCTGGTGATCACGTGCTCGATCCTAGCTCAGTGCTGATGAATTCTACCAGAAACGTGCTCGCTGCTTGCTCACATCAGATGATATCCATGATGATGACGTCTTTAATCTTTGCAGCTGTCAGAAGTAGTCTTTCATAAGGTAAAGTTTTGCTTTTGTGATTTTACAGAATATATTATCCATCGTGATTGTTCCTAGAGTTGGCGTTAATCAGGCAATTCATGCATATTTGCAGTGTAAAGAAAGAGGTCTCAAACGATAAAAACCTCTCACCGTTGAATACGTCCCATTCTGCTTGGTGCTAACAGTCTTGTTATCTCGGAAATCGTAGTAAAACTCTGTCACACAACAGGCAAAAGTTTTTTATGAACAGAATGTAGGTGTTGTAAAGCCTCTGCAGAGGAGTTTCACTGGACTGAGGCTGTATGAATTTATAACAGGTGGGGTACAAGTTTATGCAGCACGCCCGCAAGAATACGCCAGCACATGCCCTGTATTCAATATCTATCATATAGTATGGCACGCATGTTTAGGTACGCACACTCACTCACTCGCTCGCTCGCGCGCTCACGCCCGCACGCACGCACGCCGGATGCACGCACATCACCTCACCTCACCCTCTAACCCACTCAGTGTTTCTGGATTTTTATACGCCTGCTGAAGTATTCTCAGTTTGTACATTTTACTAAATACATCCGCGGTCCTATTTAGCGAGTACGCACCAAATATTCGGTTGTAGTAGTCCTCTTGGGCGTTGTAGTAACCCAGGAAGGAGTCAAAGCCGCGAAATGTCGGCGTGCAGTTCCAGTTGCAGAATCCAAGATGCCACCTACGAAACACCATCACCATCACCATCACCATCACAGCCACCACAACGTCCCACAAACTGCATTAACTTGTAGACAATGAAATAAACCGTAAATGTAATCATTACGTACTTAGGATCAAAAGATTTTAAACAAGCGTTGTGAACACATAACGCTTTATAAATCGACAACCTAATAAAATAGTTTTCCTGATACCCTACAATGATAAGACTTTGTTAGAAAGGGCAGAAACAGTTGTAATAAACTACACAAATCCAGTGCTTACATGTCAACTGTCCAGATGACAGATTTAATAAACCAGAAAATTAAACTCTTGAGTTTGAAATCAAGCAAAAACTAATTTCATTCTTAACGAAATGAGACCATCACTGATTGGTTTAATCTCTCAAACGCAAGAGAAAGGAGATAAATACTCACTTTCCAACCATGTGAGTAGCGTAGCCCAAATTTTTCATCTCCTGAGGCAGGAAGCTGGTCACGTTTAGAGGGGCGCACACTGCCTGATCAGGTAGTATGACCAGGTGCTGGATTACACATATACCATGACTTTGTAATTATAAACTCAGTCTTCGGCTTTTTGTTTTCAACCATGCCACTATGCAGATATTCATGTAAGTGGACATTAACTTGTTTAAGAGATTTAAATCGCTTCCATAGTTTTAAAATTATTTGAAGATTACTAAAGCAATTTTTTAATCACTGAACGAAACAAAGAGTATAAGTTATGACCCTGGTGTATTGTCTTTATTATGATTCAGAGGCCCAAATCTATTGTTAAGCGCGATAACTCTCTATATTTACTTCAGAGTTATCCAAGCTATATGTCGATGTTCTAAAGACATTACAGCTGGGCAGCTACCCAATGAGCATGAAAAAGCGCAGAATAACTGGAGCCAATCAAAATACAGTCTTACGTAAAATATGCTAATCTCGTGGGGTCACCACTGAAAACCTTGCAGTTTCCTGGAAGATCTTTACTGCCTATACCCCACCCCACCCCTCCCCCAACCCCCACCTGTCCCCCTACTCCTAGCCCCCACCCTAACCCCACCCCTTCTCCTTCCCCTAAACCCCCCTCCTCCCGGAACATCCCCCTCTCCCTCCCTTCCCCTCCCCCCGCCCCTGGAAAGACCTTCGAAATATAGCTCGCCATTTGATTGGCTCCGCTTTTTACACATCTTAAATAGAGCTCGTCATTTGATTGGCTCCAGTAGTTCTGCGCTTTTACATGGTGAATGGCTAACATACTTGGAGACCTGTTCGGAAAGGGTAGTAACCCGTCATAAAGGACGATCGAGATCTGCAAGAAAGTGAAAAACTGTCGATGACAAACAGGGTTGGTTCTTACATGCCGTATATTCTGACAGTGAGCCGGCTACCTTCTGCTAACTGTTATGGGATCTGTAGGTGTTGGGAAGAAAAACTATACCACGAAGGACATAGAACAGGGCCACAATAAGAAGCCATTTTCCGACTGTGTTCATTTTCTGTTAAGGACCATAGAAAGGGAATAATAAAGAAACAACCAAAGCAGTTCTTTCAAAAAAAAGACAATGGGAGTGAAATTACGATATCACCAAAAAATCTGATTGGTGTGTCCACCGTCCTAGAATAACAATTACAACTAATATTATTTTGTCAGAAAGTAGCCGGCACAGCACAGATTATTTTTGAAACAAAAATCGTTGGTTCCCAATAGACTAATAAACTTACGGAGAACATAGCGGCTGAACATAAGCCTGCCGAAGAATTAGCCCTTCCCGGGCCAGTTTGTCGACATTGGGAGAAATGATGTCTGGATTGTTGAAACCGATATCGTTCCACCCTGAAACAGTTTTTCTCCTGTAATCTGTTATCTTGACCACTGATTGTCGTCTAACAGGCTTTCTTTTTCCTCTGACCAGGCGTGCGTAACAGATATCAGATTTAAGACTGCCTAGTATTGTGAATAAAAGAATGCAAAGTCATCTTTTTTTTGAAAAAAAAAGACATAACTAGGGAAACGAACAGAAAAGAAAAAAACGAACGAATCAATGAATCTTTCGTTAAAACAGATGTTCATCTGAAAATTTCGTCATACCAAGATCATCCACAACGATGAAAACGATGTGGGGCTGTTTACCGACTACAAAAGTAATCGCCAACAGCAGTAACACCATGCACAGCAGTCTTGGACACCTCATATTGACCTAAAGCTTGACCCAGTTTGTTGGCAAGCTTGGCAGGTTACACCACATCAGCTGCAAACTAGATTAAGTGAATAAAGTCGAAGTGGCTATCCAAAGCTTTAACATTAATGCAACATCATTGACGTATGCAATATTTCACTTAAGTTTACAACAGACAGAATGATAGCCGCGCCATCATAGTCAAACCGACTCGCAGAGAGATATGTAGCAAGCAGGAAAACAATCAGAGGTACACCAAGAACAATGTGTTGACCGAAGCTAAGTGGTATTAAAAATTCAGATAAAAAGGTCATAGAGCAATCCATGCCAGTTAACCTATCGCCTCAACTTTACCTGAGATTAGAATGTAACGTAAGTTTGCGTTGACAACGACCACTGCTGTCCGACAGAAATCTTTTCCCTCACATAGACCCTCGCAACCAATTACTCAACGACAGTCGACAGTTGATAATTGTGTGAGTCCAGTTACACAAAACCGAGGTAGGAAGCTATGAGCTCGAACTATCTCTGTGACCTTTACCTCGGCGATAAGCCGCCACCGTTCGTTTTCCGTTTGTCACTTGCGATCAGGCGACCAGACCATTAACGCTACACCCGTTCGTGAGGAATGTAATACCACTTTAGTGCACCGTTTGTGCAGACAGTACATTTGCACTGTTACTGAGAAAATTTGCACGCAGACATATACACACAACTCTTCGTCAAGCTGTCTGTGGTCCTTGTCCTCTAAGTGCACAAGACTTCTCCCATTGATCTTAAGAACAATGAAAAGACTGATCGAGGATAGGAAAAGAAAGGACTAGTGTTTCCTCTGGGAGCAACATAAAAACACGTGACAACATCCAAAAAAATCGAAATAAAAGTTGCTGTTGACTGGCTGGCTGTATATTGGCTTGTGCCAGTGGTACAGTGTTACAGTCCAGGTAGTAAATTATAGCCATCCCGAAGCAGGACACATCTAATAATAATAATTTAAAATCAAAGCGTAATTTAAAAAGGGAGGGAAATATAACCCTAACCAAAAAGTAGAATATAAGGACAAAAAATATATAACTGAGTATACAAGTGAACTAGGATAGAATGATCCAAGCGTTGATAAGGGTACTTATGGTGGCAAGAGAATCGGGCAAAAAAAATATTTTTCAGTAAAATTTTGACATGGGTGAGAGCCAGTAAGATGGCGTGCGTGTGTGTGGTGTGTGGGTATGTATTTGTGTGAGAGAGAGAGAGAGAGAGAGAGGTATATCATCAGTACGTACGCAGTTACAAAGAGTTGAGGGAGCAACTCAAGTAAACAAATCTGTTATAATTTACAAGGCGGCTCCCCCGTCCCTCCCCCAAAAAAAGAAAAAAAGGAAAAGGAAAAAAAACGGTATTACTTTCGACGTTGATGAGCCAAATACAGTCACAGTAAAATTTAGCAATACAGTAAGAATTACTTCACTGAGCTTTCAAGACAACAGCATGATTCCTGTACTGTCGACGTTAGTTTAGACATGGTGAAATAACAAGCGCATTTGGTATTCCACTACATGCCGAACTTCAGACATGATGACATAATAGAGCCACACACTACTCCTCTTGTTTCCTTTCCAATGCTTCAGACTGGTTAGAAACAGAAACAGGGATTTTCGTATGACGAACCATTCATTACACGATCTACAAGCAAATAATACTTCTGCTTGACAATTACTTGCCCTGAAATCTTTTAGGAGAGCAGCCTGCACGCAGGTACGTCGTTGGTGATCGACGTTTTAGCGAATGTTCGCGAAATTGTGCATCTGTCTGCGCGCGGAAAACTGTGACCTAAGCTAAGTGCTTAAAGACGCTGTATTTTAGTCGAGGAAGAGGAAAACGCACGCGCGCGCATGCACACACACACACACACACTCTCTCTCTCTCTCTCTCATTGGAGTTATCTGCTTATTAATTCGAAATAAAGTTTAGTAATCGCCGCTAAAGCACACGCTGACATCCCCGCTGGGGGTGGGGCTTAGAATCTAACTTTTTCATGTTTTAGATAAAGTCCCAGCTCCGATCTATCATACACCGCAGGTCACCAGACCTTGAAAGGTGTTATGCAAAGTAAGTCTCGCACTTTCTATTTTGCCAATTTCCGATTACATATTTTGAAAACTCGAAAGCAGCTCTCCGTTGCAAATTGGTATGAATCTGTATGCATTTGTTTATCCTGCAGCAGTATTTGGAGCGGCACAGGCATAAATCTACACCACCCGCACAATTTCTTTTCCCTCACACTCTCCCCACTTCTTTTCGCTAGTCCCGATAGCACACTCCTTTCTATTGGCTGTAGCACTCCTCGCCACTGATTGGTTTCCTATGCTCTGTCTCTCTTATCAGCATTCTCTTCCTGTCCATCGACCGTGCATGATCAACGTCCTTGTCAGCTAAGTGATTTTTATTTGTTATTTGCTATCTGTTTGTAGCTGCTTGTGCCGTCCTGAAGAAGGGGCCATGCCCTGAAACGTCTTGTTGTCTAATTCTTTCTGTTGTACCATAAATCTATATTGTAAACAAGAAGCGTTTAAGTTAGAACACTTATTGTGTTACCGAAACAGAACGCATTTTGCATTGATCTAGAACGCTTGAGATGTGTTGGTGCTTAACTAGTGTAAAAAGTGTTCTGGTCTGTGTTCTCGACAGCATTTAAATGGCCGGAAAATGTATAAATGGTGTTCTGATAGTGTTGTAAACCTGTGCCAGTAGCAAGTGTTCAGTCAAATAGGGGTATGCTAAGAACATACTGTTTACACACGCAGCACATGTTTCTGCACCTGCGTTGATGTTTTTTACATGTAATTAATATTTACAATATTTAGAGTGTCAGTTTAGAGAATACTTGTTCATTCTGGCGATTTCTTTTATATTGTTTAAAATCCAAGTTATAGATGTCACTCAAAGGGTGTTGAAAGGATTTTAGACGCTCGCCATAGTTTATCGTTCCATGAAGGGTTACGATGCTGTCAAACATTATTAAATACTCTAACGCCTAATTCGCAACCGTGCATTTAAAGAAACAGTGAGGCGATAACGTACAAATATTCGGGCAATTTCTTGTTCAAAGAAAACAAAGCCCTCGAACTCCATAATGTCTTTTATTTAGTGGTCCGAGAGTTAAATGAGATACAGTAAGTGTTAGTGCGTAAAATATTAACTGAAAAACCTTCTAGCCTAGTGTTAGTTCATTGAATTACAACTGAAGATCGTTCTAAGCAAGTGTTAGCGTATTAATTGTTAAATGAAGAAAGTTTTAGGCAACGTTATAGAATTGCCTATCAACAAAAGAGCTTTCTAGGAAGTGTTAGCGATGTACACAGCGAGTTAACTGAAGAGCAATATAAGGAAGTGCACTGCACATGTTTTCTGAATAACATTCAAGGCAAGTGCTAACACTATAAATATTAACAGAAGAACATCTCAGGAGATAGCTGACATGGTAGACACTCTTATCAACTTGGAACGTGTGAGCCACATGCTAACACTGTGTATAACAACTGAAGAACGTTACGTTTACGCAGTTGTTAACACTGTACGTATTACCTCAAGAGCCGTTTGAGATAAGTGCTAGCATTGTACATTAAACTGACGAAAGTTTTCTTCCCTCAACAAAATGTAAAATTGTCGTCAGCTGATGCAGTTCGTATTCTTAAACATTTTGCAAATTTATGTGTACAGAAACATCAAGGTGACTGTTTTAGCAGCTATGAAGTATATCAAATAAATGTTCTGCTTTAGAACACCCAGTGCAAATGAACTCAGATACGACTTTGCAATCGTTCGTAAGCGCAGTTCGATCTTCAGCACCAGCCGGGAGTCCAGGCATTGCCGTATCGTTCTGGGTTGGAGTCAGGATCCCCCCTGGGAAAGTTTGGTGGCACGTATTTTTTCTTGTAATCGTTCATCCGGGCTCTTAGCTGTTCCACTAATTCTGGCATCTCTGCAGCAAGGTCCACATGTTCTGTCGGGTCGTCTGCAAGCATAGAAATGCAAAAGAGTCTAGAAACAGGTAGAAGCTTAATAAACAATTTATGCAATGCTCTTTCTGTTTAGTAACAGGCAGCAGTGTCTAAATTGTGCAAATTTAATCAATGTGTCGCATATGACACACATATGATCAGATGCTTTATAAACTTGATCATACAGTAAAACTGTAAAATGTAGTCTGTAGAATAAAGGCAGTAGTAAACAGAGAATTAAATAATCGACCAGGAGTCGGCCACGCAATTGGAGTGTTGTCTAAACAATTTAAATGAAAGAACAATCGAATCACTAATCATAAAATGTGACTGGGTTGCAGCTCCATTTTCAATTTGTTTTCATAGAGTTTTTTTAACCTCCCTTAATGCTGACCTTTTTATGCAGTTTCCTCTAGGATAGAATTGTTTGTTTACGTGCCAATGGTCGGTCTGAGTTAAAGTTTCAGCGATTCCAAGTATGTTACTTGAACGAACCTTTGACATTGAACAGTCGGGCTTCATCCGAGGCGCCAAGGCGGGAAAAAGACGGTCGAATCCGTGTCCGTTTTTTCGCCAGATTTATCAGCTTGTTCGCTTTCCTGCTCTCCTTCTCGCTGAGTGTTTGGTTTGGAAGGTACCAGCCACTGTATAAGCCAGGATAGCCCACGACTAGCTTGTAGTCGCCTTGCCTGGAGCAGAGTACATTGTTGAATAACTGTCCTCTTTCGCGGGGGTTACTGTCCTCTTTCGCGGGGGTTTGTTTTTATGCAGTGTCCTATCGCACCACGTAACCATATAAAGTGTCTGTTGATATCACTTTTATAGTTTTAACTTTATATGTTTATAACTTATGTTGGCATTTTTGATTCATCACAATGTTGATGATGGTGGTGAGACGTATAGGAAGCTTATAAGCGGGTGGTTAGACAACGGTCTCCCGGAACCGAATGCGTTGGTTCGATACCCATGGGACGCATCACACTTCCTCAAGTTAACCAGCTGCGAAAGGGTTCCCGGCTTTAGTCAGATTTACCCCAACTCCCATACGACCGATAAAAAAAGTCACGAAACAACCTTTACCTTATAACTCAAGTCGTAGCCATGTTTTCTGTTCATAAGCATGGTTAAGCATAAGCCCTAGAGCTAATGACTACAGATATAGAATGCTTACATGAAACAATACTTAGATAAAACAAGGAAGTGGTCAGATGTACCTGATGGCAGCGTGACCCTCAACAGGTATAAACATATCGTCCAGATTATAGATAAACTCCGTCCGTGGTGACGGAGAGAAACTGCTGATGGCATCCCATATATTCATGCCGTCAATATCTTTGTCTGAAACGATGCAGGAAAATTTTTCAAAAAATTAAACTTACACTGAATTTAGCAGTACTAACCCGCTAAACATATTTTATCGTACACGGATGCTTTTGATTCTGTAAGAATCACAGACCTTTGATTTCTCCACCTGCTGCAGCCACAATAGTTGGCATCCAGTCTACTGCATGGATCAGCCTGTAACAGTATCAACGACTCAGGTTTACGAAGAGCTCGGAACATTTTCATTCTGAGAAACATCATGCAATGGTCTGTTTGTTTAAGTATTCCTACCATTTGTTCAATTGCAGTGGCCTAAAAGTGAATGAATTATAAGATTTGACCGCCCCCCTTATTGCTGACAGGCGCAGGGATCTAACGGTGAAGGCGGGAGGTCGGTGGTTTCCACCCCGGCCGAATCAAACCTAAGACTTAAGAACTGGCAATCTAATAGCTGCCTGCCAGACGCCTGGCGCTATAGGAGACAGCACTGGGATTGGTTGGTCCGGTGTCAGTATAATGTGACTGGGTGGGACTGAAACCTGTACTGCGATGGCAGTCCTACGTGTGGCAGCACATAACGTTTGTCTGAGCAACACCGTCCTATGCACTTTGTCTGCGACTGGACCCAATAAGTCAACAAAATCTCTCCTAACTACTGATTGGTTCTGCAATCATATACACGCAAAGGATTCTTAGGTTTAAACGAGGTCAGTTTTGTCACTTGGTCATAGATAAAAAACAAATGACTGTTACGTGGAATAAGAAGAGTGAAAACTGATTACCTGTACCAAGCAAAACAAAAGCAGACGCAGCCGGGGTATTTCCCCTTCGTCAGGGCAAGGACAAAAAGGAAACAAAACCAAACAATAATTACATATAGACACTTATCTGGCGTGGGTAGAGAGGAGGAAGAGACAGACACGCGTTGTTCTACTTGGTTCAGTTAATCTGTTTTTCTTACTGTTAATCGCTTACCCATCATAATCCGTACCGGTCACCTTTAATCCGGGACCTTTAATAAAAGCCACTGCACGGGTACCACCTTCCCACACACTGCATTTACCTCCACGAAGAGGGTAGTTGTTGCCACCATACTGTACCCACCCACCGTTCTGTTGAAAATAAATTAAACAAAGTAAAATAATATTTGCTGGACAAATTTTAAAAATGGAGCCATGACTCTGTAAGACAATGACAGAATGCAAAGATCATTACTCGTTCCCCCTGATGCAAACATCAGTTACGTTTCCTTCTTGCATTTATTATAAGCGTCACTTTACTTTGAATGAAGCCATTGGCTTGTAAGAATGATTGACACCAGCAAGCGGCCTTACGTCAGCAGTAAAAAAGAACAGTGTGTCGTTGTACATCTCGCGTCCAACAAGGTACGATGTCAGATTTCCAATGACGTCATCCATTGCCGTAACCATACCTGCAGCCATATTAATCCAATCCCATCATTCCGTTCTCCTTGCATTTATTAATATTTCTAATATTGAAAAAAGCAGTACTTGGATAAAGATGGTGTGTTTCTAGGAGCTAAATCGAGGACTGACACTAAATCTGACTAGACCTTTGGAAAGTCTCCTCAAAAGCTGATTCTGTATATATAAAAAAGTATTTTGCGGGTCGGTGACTGAATGTTTAGAGACTTTACCATTGTCCATCTCCTATCCATCAGACAGCGATTACATAAAGTTTCAGAAACTTCGGGAGCTACGAGATATGTCGAGTATTTCTCCTGAGCTAACAACACGAAAACTGGACCAAGCTACTACTGACACAGTCAACAGTCTCGGGACATTACCCCTTCGTCAGGACAGCACTAACAGACAAAAATAAATAAAGACAAAACACAGGCACTTAGCGGAGTGTACTTTATCGGTCTTTGTCTTTGTTTTTGTGTTGTCCTAATCAAGGGGTAATGCCCCGAAACTGTCGACTCTGTGTCGTTTGTAGCTTTACTCGATTCCTCTGTTCTTAACTTCGGCTTTATTTCAAAGCGGCAGTAACGTGTTCCTTTTTATATCTCCTGACTTTTCCTCTGTCAGACAGCATCTCTTGAAATCTCAACTTCTTGATCTCGTTGACTTAGATATAAGATTATTAACTTGCAGTGGATTTGCTCACACGTCAAGCTTAATGTCTATAACGATCTATATAGGCGCGTACCGGAGAAGATTCTTCTGTCTTCGTTTTCTATGTTCGGATACATATTGTAGTACTCCCTGGGAACCTGCAATCAATCAATCAGTCAGTCAGTCAATCAATCGCTGTCTAAGGGATACAGTTGACTAACAATAAATTTGGCTTGACTCTAATTTAGATCTGGGCAATTCCTGATTGACATTTACTCATTTAAATCCACTTATTTAAATCACGTCTGTAAATATAATCTGCTCGTCAGTCGCTGACCTCCAGCGGTTCATGTACAGACTGTATACATAGACTCTAAACATCAGTGACAGACCTCCAGCGGTTCATGTACAGACTGTAGTGGCAGGTACAAGAACAGGGGCTGAGACGGATTGTGCTGGGAGATGATCTGTCGAACTCGCTCCTGGAACACGTACTGAAATGGAAACAGAGTGACTGCTGATCACGTGCTCAATCCTACCTGAAAGCAGATAAGGCTAACTATATGGCGTATAACTTGAACATATGGACGTGTCTGTTGTTAACGCATTGAGCAAACGGTAAATGCAGCAGTAAGTAGTCCTCAAGCATGGTAACTGGATCACCTAAGAACAGTAGGAAATCTGCCTGAAATAATGGGAAACTTCTGAATCAGTCTGTCTCTACAGCGACAAGTGCGCACGGGAAAGTCACAACGGGCGGTAACGGAACTGAACACGGCAAGCAAAACAGTAAGTCAGAATCCAAAGGTGGTCATGCAAATTTTAGTCGACGGCAGAAGAAAATGAAGCAATTTCTTTATACATATATACAAAGGATTATACATATATACACCTACAAAAGAAAAGGGGTACCTAGTTTTTTAGGCGGAAACCAAACCCCCAAAAATCTGAATTTCGCCAAACGGCGGCCAATCCCATGCCTGAGTCCTTCAGGGGGTAAAGATTTGCTTTTTGTGAGTTCAAAAGATATATTTTATTAATCCTGATTGTCCATGGAGATGACGTTAATCAGACAATTGATGCATATGTTCAGCGTGAAGAAAAAGATGTCAGACGATGGGAAAAACCCCTCACCGTTGAATACGTCCCATTCTGCTTGGTGCTAACAGTCGTGTTATCTCGGAAATCGTAGTAATACTCTGTCACAAAACAGACATGTCTTTTATGAACAGAATTTAGGTTTTGTAAAACTTCTGCAGAGAAGTTTGACTAGACTGAGGATGCATGCGTTTATAACAGGTGGGTACAACCTTATAATTTATGCAACACGCCCGCAAGAATTCGTCCGCTCGTACCCTCGACGGATTCTAGGGTTTAATAGGGCGCGCATGTTCATATACGCAGTCGCTCGCTCGCTTCACTACACATCACTCCACTCTACTCCACTCCACTCTACTCCACTCCACTCTACTCCACTCCACTCTATCCACCTGCATTCCATTCACGTACTCCAACTCACCCTCTCACCCACTTTCTTCACTCCACTCCACTCTACTCACTCCACTTACTTCAGCTCACTCACCCTCTCACGTGCACCCACTCAGTGTTTATGGATTTTAATCAACCTGCTGAATCATTCCTATGCTTTTTTTTTTACATCTTACATTTTGAACACATTTTGCTAGATACAGCCGCCCTCTTACATACCAAGTACACACCATATATTCGGTTGTAGTAGTCCTCCCCGCCATTGTAAAAACCAAGGAAGGAGTCAAAGCCGCGAAATGTCGGCGTGCAGTTCCAGTTGCAGTAACCAAGATGCCACCTACGAAACACCATCATCACCACAACGTCCCAAAAGGCCAGACGGAATTCCATTAACTTGTAGCCAATGAAATAAATCGCTCCATTTAATAATTACGTACTTGGGATCATAAGATTTCAAACAAGGTCAGTGAACACATAACGCTTTATAAATCGACAACCTAATAAAATAGTTTTTCGTGATACACTACAATGATAAAACTTTTGTTAGTAAACGATTGCAATAAAGTGTAGGGATCACAACTTATCAGATGACACATTTAATAAACAGGAATAAAACTAATGAATTTAAAATAAAGCAAAACTAATTTCATTATTAACGAAATGGGACCGTCAGTGATTGGTTTAATCTCTCAAACGCAAGAGAAAGAAGATAAATAGGCCTACTCACTTTCCAACCATGTGAGTAGCGAAGCCCAAATTTTTCATCTCCTGAGGCAGGAAGCTGGTCATGTTCAGAGGGGCGCACACTTTCTGATCAGGTAGTATGACCAGGTGCTGGAATACATATATACCATGACTTTGTTATAAACTCAATCTTCGGCTTTTTGTTTTCAAATAATGGCATTATGCAGATATTCATGTAAGTGGGCATTATCATTTCAAGAGTTTTAATTAAGAAATTCAAAATGATTTGAGAATAACTAAAGCACTTCTTTGATAACATAGCGAACACGAACAATATAAGTATTGACCCTGTGGCTAACGTACTCACTTGTAGACCTGTTCGAAAAGGGAAGTAACCGGTCATGAAGGCCGATCGAGATCTACAAGAAAAAAGTGAGAAACTTTTAATAACAGATAAGGTTTTTAAACGCCGTTGAATAAAATAAAATTTTGTGTGAACAAAAAAAATTACTTCATTCGAAATGATTATGCACACATTATTATATTATATTATAATTATTTTATATTATATTGGTAGCTCTGTGCCATAAGCACTTGATGTCAAACTTACGGAGAACATAGCGGCTGAACATAAGCCTGCCGAAGAATTAGCCCTTCCCGGGCCAGTTTGTCGACATTGGGAGAAATGACGTCTGGATTGTTGAAACCGATATCGTTCCACCCTGAAACAGTTTTTCTCCTGTAATCTGTTATCTTGACCACTGATTGTCGTCTAACAGGCTTTCTTTTTCCTCTGACCAGGCGTGCGTAACAGATTTTAAGATTCAGTAGCGTTTAGTATTGCAAACAATGAACGAAAAGTTTTTTCTTTTAAAAAAGGCACGGGGATGGAGGAAAGAAACGAAGAAAATGAATGAATGAATGAATGTTCGTCTGAAAACTTAGTCATACCAAGATCATCCACAACGATGAAAACGATGTGGGGCTGTTTACCGACTACAAACGTAATCGCCAACAGCAGTAACACCATGCACAACAGTCTTGGACACCTCATATTGACCTAAAGCTTGACCCGGACAGTCTGTCGACAGGCTTGGCAGGTTACATCACATCACCTGCAAGTCAGATTAAGCGAAGAAAGTCGAAGTGGTTATCCAAAGCTTTGACGTGACTTTATAACTGTATGGCATATTTCACGTAAGTTTACAACAGACAGAATGACAGCCGCGCCATCATACAGTCATGCCGACTCGCAGACAGATATGTAGCAAGCAGAAAAACAATCAGACAAAAGTTCACAGAGAAAAATAGGCAGCTGAATATAATCGATCGGTATTAAAAATTCAAATACACTAACTCAGTGTACAGTCCCTGCAGTTTGCCTTTCGCCGCAACTTTACCTGAGATTAGATTGCGCGTTGATGATCAATAATTCTGTCTGAAAGAAATCTTTTTGTTCACGAAGAAACTCTCATCAGACTGAATTTGATAATCGATAAGCGAGGACACAAAGAAGAATGTCCAAAATAATGTCTAACTAAATGCCAAATTGTTAACGAGAAGGGAACTCACATGTTGATGTTTAGATAAAACTGTAGCAGATGGGATGAAACCACTCAAAACACTCACAAAAAAGCGTTCACGAAAATATTGCCCGCGCCATGGAGTGTAGAGGATTAAACTTAAAGAATAGAAATACATTTAGAAATTTGGCAGTCAAGGTTAAGTAAAAAATACCAAGCAATAATAAACTTTCAAAAAATGCTGATTCGCCCCCACCCCTTGCAATAGCACCTACCACTTGTAACACCAGATGATTGAGATTTGCAAAAATATATATATATTTAATGATAGAGGTTATTATACAAATAATAAACAATATTCATAGTCTTATAACTGAGAGGAGAGGAGACAATAATTACTCGTAGGAGAAACTCACAGTCCCTTAGCCATACCACAAGATTTCTAACCTACCCGAGTTACTGTGGTCATAAGCAGACAGCTTCTGCACTTACGCTGAGAAATAGCGATCCGGCCAGAATCATAGAAACATAAAAAATATGAACACAGAAAATTTTCTGTACACAAACACTGTGTACTTAAAATGGTTCATAAATACTTGGAAGCCTGAGACATGAAGTTTTCACCAGCCCCGCGTGGTGTGTGTATACTGACCTTTTGATACATGACACCAATAAGACAACCGCTCCTCGCTATCCCGCTCACTGCATGTCATAATTTATACCTCCGTCAAATGCTGATATTGTGATAACCAGCAAGTCAAGGACGGATAGCTCTGGAGCTGTATTCATGGCCGTTGGTTCAAAATAAAGGGACGCGATCAAGGGACAAACCATCGTTCCCACTGGCCAACAAAGGTCGCTAACCGATGTTTTGTGATTGCGATAGGCTTAGGCTTAACCAGCTGTTCTGAGTACGACTCCTGGACGCTGAACTTCGCGGCCTATAGCTCCGCAGGATGTTATTCCATACGCTTGCCATTTATTGTTGTTAAGCCTGCACGTGTGGGAGGCTTTATCTCGACGAAAACAGAATATTTACATGAATTGCATGAAACATTAATTACTATTTTTGTCCCACTGTAATCAAATACAAACACCTACATGATGTTGATGAAAACACGATCTGGATTTTACATGATTTTGACGAAACTCCAATATTTGAACTGTCGTATGAGATACAGGACTCTTTTTGACATGTTTGTGATAAAACATTGTTATTTCTTCTAGCCTCGTATATAAACATGATTTTAACGAATCCTTTATACTTTCACATCGCTGTAATGAAAACCCTTTCGTTTGCTTGTTTTTGACTAAACTGCAACTTAATCACCGTTAAACAAGATTGTCCAGGTGTAAATAGCAATGAGGTATAAGAGAAGGCATGTTTCATGACACCAGTTGTCATGACAAGTAATTATGTTGTTTTCCTATTACTGAACCTGTGACGCAAGCATTTCCAGGTTTTCGCCTTAAAATAAGGACAGTAAGTAGTTATCGTTCTGTTGGCGGTGGTACCATTCCCGCCACGTTCTTCCTCCCTCCCTCCCTCCCTCCCCCCTCCCACCATCTTCCATCTTGCGCAGATCTTTTCTTTTTTTTTTACCAGCAGGCAATGAGAACCCAGATCAAGATGCTGCTCTCCTTCACTCCTTCACCAGCCAGGGAGACCAGCGACCCTGATTGATGACTGACAGCCACGTTGAAAACACTGCCCCTTGCTCTCACCTTCTGTGAACCGTACCTGTTCCCCATCCCTTCTCATACTCGCTGTGACCGTTAGCCATCGCGGGGAGGTGGGAGGGATCTTAAGTATTGTGCCCAATTCTAATCTTCTAAAACTAATTTTACACGGAAAATTTTCATTTTATTTGTTGTACCACTCCACTATGACCTCGGAATGCCGAAAATGAGATGCATGCTGGATGAGCTAGAGAAAGATTTCTCATCCGCGACCAAGCTTTGAGGCAAACCATGTTATCCCACCAACAGGACGTACTTGAAACGCTCAACATAACCGTATGCAGACGCATGCGACCAAGGGAGCTTACCGTACCCAAACACGTAGCAAGAGAGGGTCGAAAGAAAGGGACCGTGCAGGTCTTCAAAAAGAACCGCCATCCCTCTCTTTATAACGACGCTGGTCTTCACACAGCTAGCCCTCGGTACACAACATGTGCATACAGAGGATCCCTAATAAATGTATCAGCCTGCTCACTAAGCTAGTGCTGACAACTAGGATCCAAGACAAACACAGCATAGGACAATTACATGGAATCCTCAAGGTCCAAATTATAACTAACAAACAACAAATGAGGACTGAGCGCTTAAATTATCAAATTATCACTCCAACACAAATGAGGATTGAGCGCTGTTGGAGTGATAATTTGATAATAATTTAAGCGCTCAGTCCTCATTTGTTGTTTACTAGTGCAAACCATGTTATGAAGTTTTATCTTTTAAATCAAATTTTCTGCAAAATTTTATCATCTTCAGTATTATTGAAACCAGTATCAGCACCCCATTTATTTACAAACTTTATCATGTCTCACACTAATATTATGCAGACGCGCTGTACCAGATGCAAGGAATAACAAACATGCCTGTGCAAACTGAATCTAACCTGCTGTGAATAGCCTTCCTTACAAGGTTTACAAAATCCATAGGCTGTTTGATATCAGGGAGATTGACCAGGGGAGGGCAGGTGTGACATAGACACAAGCAGACACTTTTTTTTAGTGGAGACTGGAGGAGAAATGTGGGGGGGGGTCGGGGGGGTGGGCTGCCATATTTTGAACTTCGTAGGAATAATCCCAAGACAGCTGTCGGCCATTTGTGTGTTGGGGCCAGTCACTCACAATGTCCGTAACCTAGAGCTCATGATGGCCATGTGCAGAGAACAAAAATCCAATAATTCAAGAATGGGGTAAATATTTCACAAACTTTTTAGTCACTTGCCATTCTGATATAACTCTCCACACAAAATCTCGAGCATTTATGCAACAATAGGTGCAGTCCTGAGTCACACTCACAGAATACTGATTTTCTGACACCGTCATTGGCTTCGCAAGCTGTTCAATATTCGACATTTTTATGCTACAAAAAAAACTGATGAAAGCCAGCATTAGTAAGTAGAAAAATAATCCAGTAATGCCTTTTTCCTACGCTTGCACGCAAGAGGCAAGATGATCATATGTTGAATACCTGTTTACCATGCTAATGGCTGGCTTCACACCTGATTTGTGTTTCCAGTCTAGAAGCTCCACCGCATCTCTTACCTATACTATGTCAGTACCAATCTTTAGCCACACAAATGTTGCAGATTTTGTGTAAAGGAACATAACAATGCAAATTGGGAATAACAGTTTTAAAAAGTTTTAAGTCACGAAAACTTATTGGTTCAGGGGATCAGTTTTTCTCACTTTTTTCACCCTAAGTAGCATTCGTTTGTTTCTACTTCTATGTAATTCTCTCTTTCTTCACCCTTTGTCCGTTTCCTTCTTGCTCTGATGAAAGGGTAATGCCTCGAAACGTTGACTTTATGTTTTTTGTCGTTTACTCAATCCAGTTAATTTGCTGTTCTCACTGTTTTCACTACAGGTAACAGTTGTTTGCCCCTGCCAACAGACTGTTTTCATCAAGATCAAGCCTCGCAGACGCGCACGTGTGCTGCACGTGCTGGGGACACCGAATCTCTCAGTTCATCAGGTTCTTTCGCTACAGCTTCTGCCGGCAATTTGTGTGTTGGGGCCAGTCACTATGTCTGTAACCACGTGTGTACACTCGTCTCACTCCATTGACAATAAGCTTCGCTTTGGTCTCTCAACTCTCTTCTGTCATTCCCTCCATTCTAACAAATAAAGAATCCTTAAGCAAGTACAGAGATGGGGACAGTTTTACCATACCTCTTCCTTCAAATATTAGCAGTGCATTCATACACTCATACATTCGTACAGTGTAGACAATGAACTTTAATGAGGGATTTCCACAGTGCAGAGATATAGTAGAACATACAATTAGTGGAGGTAAGAGTAAGCTAAAAATACGAAACTAAAATGATACACAACGATCTTGAATTCCTAATAAAGCGTATAAGAGAGGTGACTAAATCTCACACATAATATTCATGCATCCCGCACCCTGCACCCTGCAGTCTCGTGCGTACCCCTCGGGCTCATCGAGTGAGGCCGGGTGTAATCCTCGTTGTCACTTGCTGTAAAATGCTCCAAGACCCTGAGTGTCTACTGTGGAGGCGGGAGAAGGCCCGTCATTCACGCTCTCACAGACCCAAGTATAAAAAATCTCAGCCTCTCTTGAATTCCTATTTTCGTCTACTGAGCGGTATTCTGATGACGTCATTTCCTCTTTCTATTCCTAGCGATCATAGTATTACTTAAACCACAAAAACTGTTTGCATTGATCTCGTGACAAGTAATTTAATTATTGTGTGGGGCTAAAAAGCTGATAACGGACAGCATCTCCAAAACTGACACTGACAGCTGAAGTCAGAAACCACCAGACAACGACGCTGTCAAGAGGCAAGGCACGGGCTAGCTGCGCATGCCAATGCCGGTTGCAGGAGCATATAATTATGTAAGCCATGACCTCTGCACAGTGCCACTTGTAGTTACACTGCAGAGACCAGTTAGTGGTGATCGATAGCAGAGTGGTAAAGACAATGGGATTCACGATAAAAAAGTCTCAGATTAATTCAATACCTTATTATCTCTGGATTTTTTTTTGGGGGGGGGTATGGTTAGGGTTTGGTATTAGGTAGGGCATCTGTTTTTATGTATACGTTCAAGCATAAGTTTTTGGGTCCGCGAGCGTGTGGGATTAAAGGTGGTCTGCGCATGCGTGTCCGAAGTTGGGAAAACCAGACTCGCGGGCGGAACACCCTGTCCCTGGCAGATAGTACTTTTTCAAGTTTTACCCCCTCCCCAGCCGCTGGTGTAAGAAAAAACACTCTCCCCCTCTCTCCCACATCTCTCTTTCCTTTTCCTAGAATGCTAGAATGTTTCTCGTTGACACTTGCTCTCACCAGCCACTCACATCACCGCCACCAGACACAGGTGGCGGTGACACAAACAGATATATCTCACATTGCTCTCACTGATAATCATTAGTACATTCAGCATATAGACCACTTATATGTCCTAGTTTACGCACACAAGCAGAAGCCATAACGCACTTTGGCATTTGAGTGGAGGAGGACAAGGCAGCACGGAACATTTAAAACATAAATGTGTGTATGCGGACTAATTACAAAACTATTATTAAGAAACATTAAAGTGGTCAATGCAGTAAATGTTCTGGTTCATCGAATTCCAACGGTGCAAGCCTACTCTGTACATCTGTCACTTGCTACAGCTGTAACAGATGTATCCAATAAGTAACCTCTAATGAGTTAGAACTTTAGTATAAAACACTGTGTGCGCTAGCAAAAGACCAGCGGAGAGAAAAAAACGGCGAAATATGTCAGTGCGTGTTTGGCTTCTCGGAGCTTGTGGAGAGTGGCCCTTAGACGCACCTCCTGCAGCTGACCGCGCCTGTTCTGTATGCGCAGGCTTTTGTTTCTTGTGCATGCATGCGTGCATTTGTGTGTGCGTGCATTCATAAGAGTGTGCGTAGATGTGTTTATGTACGTAAGTATGCAGCATGCATGTATAAATGTTTGCAAACTGGTTTCCAGTCTCAGCAGCCCAAGATGTCGAGATGCAGCGGACGCACTTTTCTTCGGGTTGTTTTGTTGTCTTTTTGGCTGAGTCACACTGTGGAGGCAAAACATCCGCACATCGTCTTCATCGTTGCCGACGATCTTGGTGAGAGAACAAATCACCCCCCCCCCCGCCAGTCTACACACCTCTAGCCTCAACTCCCTTTCCTTCCTGTCTTACCGTGCTTCTCTCCTCCTTTGTGTCTTTCTACTCCTTTCATTTCTCGCTCACTTTCCGTTCCATCCTATTCTTTTCATTTTATTTCTTTAGCTCTGTTTTCTTTCCACATTTATCTTTTTTATGTATAGTAACCAACTCAATTAAACTAAACTCTAACGGGTATAGTACAGCTGTTTATTATATAAGCAGAAAGAGACTTTCTCGTTTTCTGCAGTAACAGGAACGTGCTTGAAATAGTCTACATCTGTCAAAAGCACGGAGAAAATCCAGATAAAAACGTAGAGGCTAGATCATCAAATGGACTCAATTTGAAAGACATAATAAGTGATCCTGTGCAAAACTAGGAAGGACATATATTTACATTTAAGTTCATGTGCGTTATCGTCAAGTCTAGGCTGGAATGACGTGGGCTTTAACAACCCCGACATCATTAGTCCTAACATCGACAAGATGGCGGCAGATGGTGTGATACTTAATCAGTCATATGTGCAGCCCGTCTGCTCACCGTGAGTTTGCACTACAATAAACCCACCCATACATTTCTCTGTTCATAATTAACCAGTAAATGGCTTTTTATTGTTGCGTTTGTTGCAATTTTGTTTCGTTTCTAAAGTCTTTCTTTTTCAATTAAAAACAAGGGAACTGAACCAAGCTAGAACAGGACAAAGACGAAGACAATCTACATGTTTCGGGGCACTACCCCTTCATCAGGACGACACAAAAACGACGAAAAACAAAAATGAAAAAGAAAAGGACAGCTGCCGTAGATGTGGCGCGTGGGCTGGATAGCAGGAAAATGACCAAGGGACAGTGAGTTAGAGGGGCCTTTGTCCTCTTCTAGCTTGGTTCAGTTTCCTTGTTTTTAATTGTAATTTGGATTTTCTCCAAGCCCCAGTCACTTGTTTTTCTCTTTCTTTTTGTATATTTCTATTCTTCTTTCTTTCGTTTTTCTTTTAGAATGTTAGTTTTCCCTCGCCTTTTTTCCTTTATTTCTTCCTTCCTCCCTTTCTTTCTATTATTTCGTTTAGTTCTCTCTTTCTCTCTCCTTTTGTCTCTTAATTTTCTTCTCATTCTTTTATTTCATGTAGTTTTCTTTCCCTTCTCTATTTGATTCTTTTTCTTTCTTTCTTTTTCTTTAAGAAAAGATTCTAAATAAAGTCTGCAGTCTAAATTCTTTCTTTTTCTTTATTTCTCTTCCTCCTTCTTTCGCTTTTCTTTGATAGTGTGATATACATGTCTGAATACTAGAGTCTGAATGTACATCTTCGTTAAAGTGCTTTCTGCCAAAACTGTTTCTTTCCGCTGAAAGAGAAATACGCACCTGACCAGAATATCCTCCGTTTAAAGTGTATTAAGTGTCACCTTCGTGACGCTGCTTATCAATCCAGATTGTAGTTATTTTATTTTCTACAGGCGGTTTCAAGACATTATGGTTAAAGACCACGAAATGCCCTGGTTATTAGTGCCATGTGCTGTGGATGAATGCTGCTGTGACAGGGACAACGCTCTCTATTTCATATTTTTATCGAAAATACAGTTTAATTTCCATAAACTTAGAAATAACTTCATAATAATACTACTGGATTGCAAATGAGAAAGAAGTGCCTTTATTAACTTTGCATTGCAGATCCAGAAATGCTTTTCTCAGTGGATACTATCCATTTCGTTCAGGACTGCAAGTATGTGATTTACACTCACTCACTCACTTGTCCATTTCGGCGTCATTTTGCTTTTTTAACCCTTAACCCATTTGTAATTTTGAGAAACTTGCTATTGCTTATAATCGCCAACTGTTTTGACAACATGTCACGACTCTTCCAGCATCATGTCATCCAGCCGCAGCAGCCAGTGTGCGCCTCACCAGAGCGCACCTTGTTGCCGCAAAAGATGAAAAAGCTAGGTTATGTCACGCACATTGTGGGCAAGTAAGTAATCCTCGTCACATTATGCTGACGACGTTTTACAGAATATACGGACATCTGAGTGACAGAATAAAATTTATGTTTCGGTTATTTTTGAAAATTTTCCGCGCCTTCGAGAGTGCCTTTCGATCAGGGTAGTACCACTGTCTTCATCTCCATTTGACGAGATTCAAGGTTCAAGCTATTGAGAAGATTGTAGCTTATTTTTTCGTCCCCATAATATTTTAGTCATAAATAACAATAATAGCACAGATTTAAAGAATCATTTTGTAGACAAGTTTCTTACAGTTCATGTGTCTTTCTGAGGCAGAAACAACGAAAAAAAAATACAAGCGACTATACGATTTGTGTCTCAAGTTCAGAAGTACATTTGTGATTGTTAGAGATCAAAATAAAGACGTCTGATGCTCTGTTACTGAGTACAAGGACATTCTTTCCGGTATGGTCGCTCGTTTCAACAGCGTGAAAGCAGCAGCAGTTTTGGGTAATACAAAACAATTGACGTACTGGGCGCAGGTGGCACCTTGGATTTTGCAGCTGGAACTGTACGCCAACCTTCCGTGGGTTTGACACTTTCTACGGCTACTACAACGGACAGGAAGACTACTACAGACACACCCTGTGTAATAGATCTTTTAGATGTTATTGGGGCGCATGCGGCTCATTAAGTCGTCTGGAAGCAGTCGTACAGAGTCAATCCAACCGCGTGCTGTTAGACTTTGTTTTCTTTCGATGAAGAACTTTCGCCCACAGACTTCTTTATATTTTAGAGCTATATTTTATTGCAAATGGCTTGACTATTTTCGTATGGCTGTTTCCATTTGATTTAGTCGAATCCTGTCGGTATGCTTTAACCATACAGTTTTTTCTTCCGGTACGCTAGATTTGGCTTATCTACGGTGTTTCTTTATACCACCAAACAGACACACTCTTAAAATCATAACCATATAGATAATGTAACACCACAAAAGTGTTAATATTAATAACAAGAAATGTTGCTTCAGTTACAACATAATCTCCCAAAGTCTCATTTAATCTCTTCGGGTTAGAGTCTCAATTAGTGGACTTTTTTTTCAATTGTGAGTAACGGATTTGAATTCTTTGCGGCTCAGTCATATTTTGTAAAGTCTTGCTCAAATTTCAAGAGACGCAGTAACTCACGCTGTATACCAAGTACTTTCACACACACCCTTTTAGGGAAAAAAACCCGCGCAAACTGAGCAGGTTAAATCTTATAGTTTTGACAACCGTATTGATTTGCTCCCACGTATGTTTTCTTGTTTCCTAGATGGTGGGATAGACTTCCGAGATAACACGGAGCCTTTGACCTCCCAAACGGGGATCTACTCAACGGTAGTGCTATGTCTGACCATTCAGAGGAAATTGTCTTGTAAAGTTCTATTGACTATCCAATCCTGATCTTCCGCTGATTGTTCTCTGCATTTGTCAGTAGTATATGTTTCTGTTTTAAGTGTATACTTATTAATAATATGCTCTTAGCGAGCGATTTAAACACTGCCTGCTACTTCTGTATTTCAAGGACAAAATTTCTCTTTGAAATCACAAATGAGAGAGCGAGATCCGTGTATCCCTTTCTGACAGTTTGTGTACCAGGAGCGACTGCGGCAAATCATTGCAGACCATGACCCCGCTGTTCCTTTGTTCCTTTACCTGCCTTTTCAGTCTGTTCACGAACCTCTGCAGGTAAGCGGCTCTGTAGTTTAAAAAACCGTGCTCATATCTCGCTCATATATCGCACGGTTGTTTCGCCATATAGAATATATTATATATATATGCACCGTTTCCCCTGACCTGATGAGCGCACATTTTGGTGCGTTGCGGTCCAGTAGAAAATCTACAGCTATTTATGTAATGGTTTGAGTTTGTTGGGGGCTACTATACAAACAACTTTTTCCAAACTTGAAGATTGGGAGTTTGGAAGCGTATTGTGAAGTGTTATAACAAAATCCTAAAAGGTTTAACATTAGAGGCGGGTTATGTATGCATTGTAATTACACGCCCCTTATGAGATTTTCATCTAAGTTAAAAGTAGCCTTATAATTATTATATGAAAACCGGTGTACGGGTTGACGTGTGCAAAGCATGCC
>SMGT01000514.1:0-10952 GCA_004794575.1 Lanistes nyassanus | reverse complement strand
TTAGAGAAATAAGGAATGCTTCCAAAGGTATAATGTGAATATTGCTTTTACAACTCCCTTAGAAACACTTCATATGCAAAAACCACACCTTGTTTGATCAACAATTCTCAAACTGTATTTTATCTTTTACAGTTGGCATTCCTGGTTATTTCATCCCCACATGTACATAAGTTGACAGTGCTACATGTACTCCAGTAGATCAATACAAGATATCTGTGATAAAACAGGCTATGTTCCATCATATCCCTATATTCTGAGCCACTAAATATCTAGCATTTCAAATCAAACATTCTTAATTCCCCTATAATACCTAACCCAAACATGCATAACTATACATGATGCTATTTTCTGTCTTCAGTTATGTTTGCTTGCAATCATGGTTTTGCGGAATGACACGGTAAGTGTTTACTCCTAAAACTAAACCATTCACCACAAATAAAACTGTACACACAAAGCCATTCATTCATTAGACACCCATAAAGCCCTCTTTACATCTGTTTCTCTCTGCAATTCTGAAAACTTTGTAACCTGATAGGCGTTCACACATTACATAAGTCTATTATCTGCCAGACATGCATTGCAAACAAGCAAGAAATGCTCTGTGTAGCGAAATTCTTGGAAACAGAATCATGCACCAAAAACATATCTTTCATATCAGGGTCGCTCACTCTAGCTTGCCAGATACCCTCTTTTTGCACCTTATAGTGCACCAGACAAGGTGACTAGCTTTATCTCTTCATGAAGAATTTCTTACACGCAGGCAACACATTTTAACAGTAGTCAGTGCAAAACTGAGGCGCAAATCTGCCTTAGTAAAGAACAATCATGCACAAGCTTCTGCTACAAACAGCAAAAACATTACTAATTTTTTTTTTAAATTACGCAAATGCTTTTCTAAAACATTCTGCCACTTACAAGTCTTCACACTTTGAAAATAATTATGCTTCAACATCATCAAATAGTGCTGGATCACCTCCATTCGTCCCGACAGACTTCTTTTGGGCAAATGAGGGTATCTGGGGGATATATGGGAATGGGGTCTAAGTAGTTGTTGATATTTTCTTCAGTAAATAGCTTTACATTTCGAATGCCATTTCATGCACATGCACACTTACAAACCCACACAAGGCAACAAGCATTGCATAGTGGTTGTGAGTGTCCATGTCTGTGCGTGCATGCATGCATACATGCATATTTGTGCATGTATTTATGCTGCACTAGAAACTAAAAACGTAAAGACACCCTTAAGCATCTCCTCCACACAACTGTGCAACATGAAAACAATCCGGTTTGCCTAAATGCATTTTCTAAAGTGCCTCCTCTCCTCCAATGTACTTATGCTTGTAGCACACATCAAAAACATGTATTGTAGCTCATGTGACAGCATTTAATAGGGTACACAAATGGTCGTAACACATTTAAAAAGCATGCAATCATAATGTGCAAGTAGGTATATAACAATGTGCTGGAATAGTATCTCAACTGTTCCCAATTAAATGAACACAAGTTTTACGCATTGTGCACCTTTCAAGGTAGCACACTATAACAAAATCAGGCACCAAATGCTTTTTTGTGCCGGTTCCTTCAAAAATCACTAATCCAAAATCTACATGCTTAGAAAAACAGTAGCACATGGAAACGCATGAAACAAGTGATCTGGCAGCCGTCGTTTTTCTCCAGTACACTCCTCCTTTTTTCAAAAGCAACTCAGATATACAGGTTTTGTGCACAATTCTTCTGATTCCTACTGCCCAGGGGGGAAAAAAGACATCAACCGTTCATGTCTTTCTTCCATAAACACGAATAATATTTGCTCTTTCATTATGTTCAGAAAGGATACATTACTAGTATATCTCCACTGAATGCGCTCTTGGTTCTGCTTCTCAGCTGTCAGATTACCAAGGTGTAATGGCTGTTTCAACCACTGACAATCATTTCAGGGGGTTACAAAATATTTAAAAGTCCAATTAACGGTTCAAACTAACTTCCACACAAACCTGCATGAAAATGTAAAATAAGCAGCACAGTTTATCTATTCATGACCAATTTTACTTTAAAGGATTTATCATATAATAATGAATTAAATATATTACTTTTTATTATTTGAGAATTGTAATAAAATGTTTATTAAATATTCCTGATATTAAATTAAAAATGCCCAAAAATTCTAACAAGTATATACATGTATAAAGTCAATGTGTCAAGGGATATATTAGTATCTAAATAAAATATTGCCATCTGAATAAAATAGCAAAGGATAATTATCTGGAGTATGTTCCATGATTGGACTAATGGCACCAAAAAAGAAATCTGCTTGTGCATTTCCAACAAACTGGGTGAATGATATGGAATGCATATGTTGAAAAAAAGTGTAGACATCATTATGTCTTTAAAGCTATATCCATCACTATGCAATACATGTATACTGACACCCTGACACAAACTACTTACAACAGGACATTGGGAATGTTCTAACTGTATGGAACTGACTAGTGAATATAACGGTAGTTGGAAGTAACTTTTTAAAGCCATAATTCTACTTGCTCACGCCCACTTCAATGGAGTAATTACATCCCTATCCAGCCTGCCTGCATCAGCATGTTTCAGGTAGACAAAATTCCATTGTGGTTAAACAAGTTTGTGACGAGCACAATAAAATTAATTTTATCAAGCACATGAGACAGCATTCTGCATGATGCATAAATGGAAACATTTCCTAGAAAAGAAAAATGATAATGTTAAAAAAACCCAAAAGAATAAAAGAAATGGTTTGTTTATTGTTTTATGCCAAGTAAGCAAATTGGGCTGTCATATCAAACAGTCCATCACCTCCAGGACAGTGAAAAGATTTCACACATGACTGTTCATCTCAATTTACTGTTGCAACACTAGACCAACACAACGAAATAAAGGAAGGCCACACACACAAACACACATAGACAGAATGTTCCATCCAATGCATTACACGTTTAGTTTCAAGCAAATAATGACACTTGATTTTCAAATTTCCTCTGGTGAAAGTCAGCAATACAAAGCTTGACAAATGACACAGCTGGACTTCTCAAACATGTGTTTTTTGCCCAAAAGCGCTGTACATCTTGTGTTATGTTTAGAAAAAGCTGTGAGGAGATTGCAAATAGCCACACAATCACTTGGAAGGCTCTTTGACAAATGTCGACGAGACATTTGTCACACAAAGGAAGCAGGAGATAGTCACCATTCAATCTCACTTAAAAATCTGTAGAACACTGCGGCCTTCCAAGAAATGCCATCACTTGGTTTCAGTGGCAGATGTTGCAGACATAACGCCGTTGTAAATTTTTCGCAGTTCATCCCAGAAAACCAAGCTCAAAGTAGTGTGAGGACCAAGGCGGAAATAGCATGCCCCAAATCCTTTATAAAGCCCAAGCACTCCTTCTGCACGCAAGGTCTTGACAAAGCAGTCCAAAACGCCAGAGTACAGGATACCACGGCCATGCCCATCACGTGGTTGGTTGTACAGCCGCGTGGAAACGACGTCAAATGGGGTCATGAAGACAGTAATCAACAGCCCACTAATCATGCTGGCTACCAGTGCATTCAGCCAACTGTCCCTCGGAAAGATCTGGAGGAAATCACCAATACTTCTTAACTCCCATTAAATATGAGAAAATCTGAGCTACAATGCAAATGATGCGTTTTCAAAACATTTTTACGTGCTTCAAACTTTACAGGACTTGCAGTAAGTGAACTGGCCTAAAACTGGAAAACTCATCGCATCTACATTTCAGTTAATGAAGACCAATTTATTGTACCGATACTTTTTAATAATGTTTGAAAAATTTGTTGCTTCTGAGCATTTCACAATTTTCTTTTTCACCTGTCATAAGACAATGAATTTTTCTTTTCAATCATCATAAGATATAAGCACTTTATTTTTCAGTTACACTGTTGTCAGATACTGACATCTGTCACTAACGACTCTACCTTCATGCTGATGACTTCTTCTTTGACTGTGGAGAAAGAAGACAGTTGGACAGCGGAACCTATAGTCACACGCGGGATCGCTCCACTCACACCCTGCCACAGACCTAGAATGCCATGCTTTAGGTAGATGGCATGCAATCCATGTGACATGCTCTTGTGAGGATGTTGGTGGCCAACAGCAATTGTTTCATTGGCCTGAGCTTGCAGGTGTGTCTTCACCTGTGCCATGATGGTCAAGCTTCAATTACCACAGGTAAATTACAGAACAAAACAGTAATGAAACATTTTCACTTTTCTACAAAAAAGTGTTAAAAAATTATACTCAACATTGCAAGTATGAAAATATAAATGCTTCATTCAATATAGCATTGCTTGATCTTCAGAGTGCACTCATGAATTTGCACAGCAGAATTTTAAGTCATTTTCAAAACTAAATATTTTATTTTATAAACTAATTAATCCCTACCTAATGTAGGAAATGATTTTTTTTAATAAAATCTGTCTGAAAAAGAGTGCAACATACTCTAAATTAGATCTGACATATCAGCAAACATAGCTTCCAATGAAGCTCCAATCAGCACATTCAAACGACAAGGCAGAAAAGTGTTAATTATTCCAATCTGCTAAACTCCTTGTCTAAGAAAGGTAACTTGTCACTATCAACATTACGACACACACACACGTAGTCTCCCTTGGGGCAGCTACAGTTTTTCTACAACAGGTATACAGATGTCATCAAGCACAGTGCCATGCCACACCTATGACTTTCACGTAAAGTTAACAGAGAAATAATTCAACCCATGTCATGATGAATGTCCTCTACAGGAAACAAATGTCATGGCATTAGACTGACCATATAGAAAGGACTGCCGACAGCTGCTCCAACACAGCCAGCAAATGCCCCAGCTACCACACTGCGGGAAATGCTGAGTTCTCCTTTCTCGTTCCGGGTGAACCCCATGTTAACCAAAACCTGTGTCATAGTCAGAAAACAAATAAGAACTTCATGTAAAGTTCAGAGCCACTTTCTACTGTTTACCATCTACAGCTGTATAAGAGTAGGATACAAATTATTCTGTTATAAATGATAATAATATTAATATTATACTACAAAAAAATTACATTCAGCTACCCCGAAGAAAAATCAAAAGATGCGAGGATAAGCTATCTGACAAAGGTTTGAAATCAACATGGACATGCAGACTCACTTGGTAGGTGCCCAGCCGGAGGCCGTTCATAGTAAACTGGTAGAAAAGGGCAGGTACCAGGCCCCTCTGTAGTGAAGTTAATCCATCTTGGCGAGCAATCGTGTAAAAAGCATGCAGCGCATTGCGGTAATGAACACTGTATTGCCCATGAGCCTGGCAACAAGAAAACATATTTAGACTTCAAAGAACAGGAGTAAGCCTAGATTTATAAGCCATGGTCTGAGTGACTTATTAATAGCAGTTTACATTACAGCTAATGTGAGAAAGGAAAATGATGATGTACATGCTGCAGAAAGTGCCCCAACTCCACCCACAAAAGACCTGAATAATATCTTCAACTTAGGAAGTACTGACACTTTAGAGTTTCTGTATTAACTTCCAGTGACATAAAATATATGCACAACCTGTGTCTACCCACCCACACCCAGTGTACACAGCACCCAATGAGCCCTTATCTTTATGATATGGCTTTACCTTGGGTAACTTAAGTAGTGATCACACAAGAAGTCAGTTAAGACAGCTCCATTCTGAGCATCCGACCAGCCCGATGATATTGGGTCTAATCCGGTTAAGTGACAATCAGCCACAAGCCAGACTGTTAAGCAGACTGCACTGAATCCGCACTAGTCTTCTAATAGTTCTAGATACACTGCATTAGCAGTGCGGTTCAGAGGGGGGAGTCTGGGTGTGTGTTGCTTAATGTTCCACCACAAACTATATGCATCACACTGGGACTGCTGTTGCAACACAGGCTTCAGTCCCACCCACTCACATTATACTGACACCAGGCCAACCAGTCCTAGTACTGTTCTCTATAGTGCCAGGTGTCTGGCAGGGCAGGTACTAGATTGTCAACTCTTAAGTATGACTCTGCCAGGATGCAAACCACTGACTTCCTGCCTTGGAAGCAGACACCTTACCACTAGACCACCAAGGCAGGCAATCCACGGGTAAAGATTCTGTCTAAAGCACACATATTTCCATCTGGATGTGGCATTCCTTCAGGTACACTAAACCCTTTACAATATCTTCTCCCTATATGAGAATATTAGTTATTCCTCTACAATACAATATCTCTGCCATATGGAAGCACTTTCTTTTTAAACAATCACTCATCCCCAGGGACTGCCATCACTGTTTGTGTCTTGCTGTCATCATGACTACCTAAATGACCCACTTTTTAAAAAAATCTGGTATACACTTACAAAGTCAAGCTGTAACTCCCACAAGTACACAACCAATCATTAGGATGTCATTCACCTTTAACTCCCCTTGAAGCTGCATACGTGTTTTGACAACTTCCAGTGGGTTGGTGAAGAACCCAGCACCACACGTCGCCAAGCCACCCAAGAGAAACTCAACAGCATTGCTAGTCTGCATTGTCTGTTTGGAACAGAACTGAAATTAGAAGCTTAAACCATCATGTGCTGGCATTCAACATTTGTTGGTGCATCAAGTCCCGAATAAGTATTCAACAGCTTGGAATTTGGAATGGATAGTTTTGTGACCAAGCCACCAATGAAGGTAAAATAGGCAACAAAGATGAAGGCTGCAGAAAGAGAGAGTGTGGAGTGTGTGTGTGAACTGAAAGCTGTGGTGATGCTGGATATAGTTTGTATCTCTATTTTCAACTGCAATTAAAATATATAATATTAAATTTTTACTTTTTTATGTTCCTACACAAGTGGCATACCTCTAATTACTTTACAGTGATGTGAAGCTAATTTTTTTAAAAACTTTCTGGTTCCCTTGTCTGGACTACTTCTGCTATGATGAACACATTGTACAAGGACCACAATGATAAGGCAAGAAGTACAAAAATTTCACAGCGGCGCTTGAGCAGCTATAAATGACAGTTGGGATCACAAAAGCTGTGATGCACATCATTGTAGGTCCCTTTGTCAGCGTATTCTGTACTGCCCTGCAACAAAGAAAAGTTACAAAAGATTTAGACAATGCCAAGAAATGCATTATCAAGGAAATGATTTTGCAAACATGGGTACAAATTCCACTTCAAGAGACATAAATCACATGCATTAAGACCTATATGGTCAAACAACCTGAAAGTTTTCTTTTCCTTACCTCATCATGTTTCTTGTACATTTCAGTTGGCAATTTTTTTTTAATTCTGACAACAGATCCCCCTACCCATGGCACTCTGCATCCATCAATACTTTTTTCTTGACGACCATATACTGTTGTGTTAGTAACCTTATCTGCTATCACAAATATCAGACCCTGTCCAGCATGCACTGGTTCACATCATTAGATTATTTATCAAAATCTTACTCTGCACGTTAATGTCTGCAAATTCTGCTCCCATTCTTAGTGACCAGTTAACTTCTGCCCGTTACGCTTGCAGTGTTGTAGCAAACTAACCTCTATGACATTTTCTGCGATGTCATTGTCTCTGTACTACTACTACTTCCATTTTTTTTAAATCACCTCAAACGTCAGCCGATTGCCATTTAAATTGCAACTCTGCAACGTGTTTGACGTCTACGTAAGTTCTCAAACAACGAATAGATTTATTTTAAGAAATCACTCTTTACAGCACAGGCTCGTTTGCCGCAACACTCAACTCCACAGCATAGCATGAAACACGAGAAATAGGTGGCCAACGTCTTTTCGTCTGCTATTCTCCTATAGTGGTAGCGTTAACCCTTGCCTCACCGACTTTTGCTGTACTGGCTAGGACCTTCTCAAAAGGGCGAAGGGCGAAGAATTCATGCTCTGGGGAATCTCATCGGGTGGCCATTTTCTGTATGTAGGATCTTTATTTCCATTTGAAAGCATGTACTTATCCGCTGTACCGATCCACCCAGACGAAGGGCCGCGTGTTCGGATCCACGGTAAAACACCGATGGCGCCCAGCTGTTTGCTGAGTGTGTAAAGGGACGCTACTGCGAGCAAAAACACTGTGTAGTAGATGATCTCCCCATAAGAGTTTCAACGTTAAATTATTATTCTTGCTTTCTTTTTCTGTTTTGTCAATTACTGAATTAAAGAGAAAATAAACAGGTGACTGCGGCTTGTGGTAATAAGGGTACAACTAAAAGAACTTGGCCAAGGGAGAATTAGACAGACAAGTCGACGTTTCAGGGCATGTCCCTTCTTCAGGACGGCATTGCCGAATACTTGTGACAATAAAAGTTATAAAATATAACAATATGTCATAAAACACTAAAAGAAATGTTCGTTTTTTAACTCTTACATTTTGAAGTCTTAGAATAAAGATGAAATGTATATCTTGCTTGGGTGGGGGCTCTATATATATTGGTGGCATTTTAAGAGAGACGACATGGGATATATACATACAGCAGCATAGCGTATCAAATTACCCTAATCTGAGCCCGCCAGCCATACGAATTCGCCTTGACACACATAAAAAGGTCAGGCAGCAATTCGATGCTGGAACTTATATCAAAGTCACGTACGACTGCTGCAGAAACACTTGTGAAAAGTAAGACACTATAACCCGATTGCATTGTGAATGTGGGTATTTGTATACAGTTGTCACCGAGAAAATGGCCTCTGATCTGACACAGTTTCCGAACGGTGCAAAAGCATACAATATGTGATTTTACCTTTTCAATAGAGATAGTGCACGATTAGAGCCTATATAAGACTCGCTTATCTCTAAACTTTTGCCCAAAACAACGAGCTAGCACTGCGGTAGCCTTCTGTTGTCTTAAAGGAGGACGTACACTTGCTGTTGACCCATGCACTCTCCACGATCGAGGTGCAACGCTTATTACGTTCACGCGGCAAAAGACTAGAAAAATATGTTTTTGACAGTGTTTATTATTTGGGTCGTTTCGCACAGGAATAGTTTAACAATATTAAAGGTTTATACTGCCTTTCATTCTTCGTTTTTCGTAAATCTTTGTCTTCATGGGAGAGATAGCGCCTGTTCATTTACTCAAAACCAAAACAAACGCAAATTGGCACGTGCGAGGAGTAGTCACATTTCATGCATTCGGGTACAATGATACCGACAAAAATGAGGTCGCATGGTCTGTTAAGTGCAGTCCTTGATAATGACGTGCCTGGCGGTGAGGGGGGTGGACGTGTCCCTTCGAGCCCGCTAAAGTCGGACAGTGGTTTGCGCTCGTTCACTGTGAACAAACGCACCAAGACTAGAACTTTCTTTGCGAACAGAGGGCACCACCCACTAGCAATAAAAAGCCACTCCCTGACAGACCGCTGTCAGCAACATAATGTTACATTAGTTGTCATAGAGAAGACCACAAGTACCTTGCAGTTCAGTTCTTTTATTCGTCATACACTGTGCAACCGTCTCTATATAGACCAAACATCTGCACTCTGCAGTTCAATAGATGACGTCCGAAACAAGTCCCGAAATACCGGCACTATTTCGAATAAAGTTCAGCTTCACTTATCTCTATCTCGCCATTCGTCGACCTAGCTACCTTCATCCGTCGGCCTCTGTCTCGTGTCTACCCCAACCAGGGTTTATATACCCAAGTGTCGAGTGTTGGATTCCCACGAGCTGCACATATGTGATTGTGACTGGCATATGCGCACTCTGTGGCCCTCGTGGACAGTGCATGTTTGGAGCTATGGCTTCTGTGTTTATGGTTAAAACTCTTTGATCCCGATGGGTTCGGCTAACTTGCAACGGCCTAAATGACCCTCGAGTCCGCGCTGCTTGCAAACTTTCGACGAATTTAAAAATTTGGAGCGACGCACCTAACGGTACAAGGGAAGTAAACTGTGTATCATTGTAGAACTCTAACATCGGTTGTTTCCCCTGCACTGTCTAAATGAGTTTTGGAAGCAGTTTCGGCTTGCCGAACGTGGTTAAATGTAGCGGCTCGCCAGGTCTACTTCCTTCTACTTCCGTCGTTCGAAATGCCACACGTGGAAAGAGGACCCTTTGTCTGGCGGCAGCTCTTAGCATTTTGGACGAGTTCAATGAATCTAGCAGCGAAAATGAAAGTGAAGAAAGTGACTCCAACTTCTCTGTGTCTGCAGACACAGATTTAAAAGAGGAGAAGACAGACAAGACAGAGAGACGAGACACTGAAGCGGAGGGAGGGGGGTCAGAATTTCATTCTGAGTCCCAGCAAATAATGGATGAAGAGGATGCAGATGAAAATAATCCAGATTTGGATCATTACAAAAACGTTGGTGAAGGCTGGGTAAAGAATTTTGAGCATGTGCCACAAATCATTCCCTTCACTGGCTCACCAGGACTTACTGAAACAGAAATCAGTGGGTGCAGTACCCCCTGGACTACTATCCGCTTTTCATAACAGCAGAAATAATAAAGCTGATGAAGTCCCAGACAAATACATAAGCCAGGGAGAAAATTAGGAAAGCAGAAAGGAGTTCACAGGACATTTTTGCCAGGTCCATGTATCCAACATGGAAAACTGTGACAGAGTCCGAAATAAAGAGATTCCTGGCTATCATAATTCATATGGGTTTTGTCAAAAGCCACGTATGAAAGACTACTGGGCCAAGAACAAAGTGTTGGACAGTTCCTTAGCAGCACGGCTACTGACAAGGGATAGATTTTTTTCCATTCTTTCCTTCTTTCACTTGAATGACAACTCAGTGTCTGTGCCTCGAGGTCAGCCAGGGCATGACCCCTTTCATAAGATTCGCCCATTGTCTGATCACCTGAACAAGGTAAGATTCTCATTTATTCACTTGTCATTTTGAATCCATTTCCCTTTTACCCCTTCCATTGTTTTTTTCTGTTATTTCAGGCATTGAAAATTGTTATATAACATAGGTTATAGTTCTTTA
>SMGT01000513.1:176433-191654 GCA_004794575.1 Lanistes nyassanus | reverse complement strand
GAACCAACAACCTCCCCCTACCCATCTCCATCTACACAAGCACACACGCAGACGAAAGACTGTGTGTTCGTGTGTGCGCGCGCGCGTGCGTTTGGGGGTGTGTGGGAGCGCAAACAGAGAGAGACTGGGAATGAGTGACAGAGAGGCCGACAATTAAAGAAATATGTCAACCAAAAATGACTTCAGGCTAACTCTGGAGATGTTTTAGGCAAAACAGCGTAAGAACACCGTCTTGGTTACAGAGCAGAAACACAAGGGCACAAGGGCAGCTTCTGCAACAAGCGTGGAGCTCTGGCGGAGTCTTTAACAAATATCGTAAGGGGACAACAATTCAATTTTAATGCAAATCCAGACTTTATGTCCTGAAGAAACTCTCCGTTAAATATCAATAATCACACTGGCGTTTTCGCGCACATATATATATATAGGGGAAATTACTTGCGCATACTAACGTGAGTCTAAGCTGAACTCCAAGAAAAAGTATCTTTGTTCAAACACAAGCAGACCCATGATGGTTCTTGCAATGGATAGGGGTGGAGTGAAGTCGTCCACCTAAGACATTCCAGCCGTGTCAACTCCGATAACTGGTACAGGTCATCTTATGTCCCCGAATGCCTTGGTTCGTGTAAGTGATGACACAGCACTGATATTTTACCGGTCAAAATACGTCACAGTCTCTCTTGGCCCTTGATTCTCTCACCACTCTCTCCTCCCCGAATATCTGAGTGCAGCCAGCCAGTCTTTGAGCTGAGGTATTTGACTGCCACCTGCCTATGTGGCACCTCACAGTCTTTTATAATGTCAAGACACCTGCAGGTGTGATATATGATGATTCATCGCCAGCCTAGAACTGACACTGCTGTTGACAATGCCAGCCCAAATTCGCGCTAAAGAACAGTTACAGGTCCATGTGCGTGCGCGTGATTGCATTAATGTACGTATTAAAATAACTGGTCAGTTTTCTTTGATTGTCAATACAACGATCCCCCAATAATCCAGCAACACATTCCCACCTAAAATAATTAGTTGCTAGCGTCAGGTCTTTTTTTTAACATGAGAATTTTCCTAGTGCATTGTGCCCTGTAAAGCATCGACTATTTATAGATTAAGACTTCTAATTTCAAAAAAATGTTTGTATCTTACTTCAGTAAGTAGTGTCACTTTCCACGAGTACCGAGGGTCGTGCATAAGGAACACGTGTCCAACACACGCACTTTCTCTGCACGTGACACCTGTACTGACTGAAAACCGGATATTTCCTTCGCATGCTCCTACTTGCTTCCCGTCCTTTTCTTCCAGCACTCTTGATCTTCTAGCCTCCTACCCACGATAATTAGACACCTGCCCTTAACGACCACATCAAAACAATAAACAACTTATCTGAAGCAAAGCAGTTACATAACTCTACTTCAAGCACGGCACTAAGGCATCAATTACTGCCAGATGGAAGGTTTTTTTTTTAATTTATGGTCATCTACAAATCGTCCTTACGTCATCTGATGTCATTTTACAGTGGCATTCTCGTAAGTGAGCAAAGCGTAAAAAAAAAGATCTTAAACTCTCTGCTGTTTCCGCCGAGATCGAAACATCATCCACTAAAAGTACTCCCAATCATTTTTGAATCATAAAACCGAGAGGAATATTGGAATTCATATTCTAAATTAATCCTAGGGACATAATCAACAATCCTCCCGTTCTCCATCAGCAGCGATGTAAGCACGCTCATGAATATTGATGGCTGCGTCTTCTAATGCAGTCAGGCAGTCAAGACCTCTTGCAAAATTCCGGGCCGAAGGAAGCAGCGCAGGGCAGAACAGGCCCGAACGCACAAAGATACACAATCGAATCAATATGCCGAACAAGAAAGCGGTTAGAGCGCATACAAAATCTCGCCGGAACCCTCCAAGCCGTCGGATGAAAAACTCAAATTGCGCGGCCCACATTCTTAATTCCGGCGGCGAAAACAAGCACAGATCGTCACGTCGCAAGCGGCCACATCTTTCTCCGCTGGAGCGGGATTCACGGCGAGCCTCTAACTAGCAACATGCTGGTCCATCGACGAGTTTCCGTTACCGAGAAGCGAGGCTTATTGACTGAACCAGCCTGCAGCTGGTTAGAAGCACCACGTGAAAACTATCCCAGATTTGTGTTGCACGGGCCTTTCCTCTCCTAGAAGTGTACCTGAAACAGGCTTTAAGATCGCTTCAGTGAGTGGCAGACCAGTGTCGAATGCTCACAAAGCCCGCCCTAGTGTCAAAAGCAGATATGGGCACCATTACGTTCTCTGTCTACAGTCATCCCCAACGTCAATCCCGCCGCTTTAAAACCACTGGAACTCCAGCTCGCGCCATTGTACCCACAAATGACTTGCGTATGCGCATTCTTGTTTTATAAACCCAAGAAACTGCTTTGTTCTTTGGGTTCTTTCCGATCACCTCTCCGCCGTTTCTCTCTCTCGCTCTCATGCGAATTAAGACACGGACAAGAAGACAAGGTAACAACAAGTGTCAGACGGAAACACTAAACGAAGAAAGAGATGTCCAAAGGAGATAGATTGCGCACTGTTCACCATTTTGTTCGAGACCGAGATGCCCTATTTTCAGTTCGTTGTTGACAAAACACACAGACATGTCAGCCTCTGTGCAATTTACGGGTGCGCAGATCGCAAATCTTTACGGGCGTGCTGAAAATACATGATTGCCTCCCCCCACCCATCTACCAACGCCCTCACCCTCGACCCTCCACCTGAACGCTTCATAGCCACATGACGAAACAACATCGATAGAGCTACAAGATTTTGTTTTACGGGCACCGTTCGTAAGAATTTCCGTAACGAGAACGGTGTCAACACACTCTCCTCACCTAGACTCATTACGCGCGAAAGGGGGGGGGGACGTAAACCAAATAAAATACAACTTTATTCTGAAAGTTTAAATTGCGAGTCTTTTTCCAATCTTCTCTAAACAGCGCTAAGCTCGCGTCTACCGTACATTAGAAATGCAATCTCTTCTAGTGTCGAGAGACCGACACCAGAAGCTCGGCTTGATGACGATGTCGTGAAAGTCATCGAGAAAAGATTGCAGCTGTTGGCAAAAGGCTGGCATGCAAGAGGTTTTTGTGTGTCTCAGACCCGTCTGTCCCTTCAATGGGGATGTCTGCGAAGTGACGCAGCAGTCGGGAAAACGTCACCGAAAAAAAAGAGGAATTGCAGCGGACTGTAAAATGGTTCAGTCTTCCATTCAGACCGAGTTGCACTCAGCTGTCGATAAAAAGAATCTGATAATAAGTATGTTTACGTTGTTTGATGCAGAAGTGTGTAAGGTGTAGTAATACTGAACAGAGAGAGAGAGAGAGAAAGAAACGCTAGCTGTCAGAGAATGAGATAATGACGTAAGCGGTTAAGTACTGACCGGAAGCCTTTGTTCTCTGGGGGAAAACGGCCCACCTGCTTGAGCAAAACTGTATGGGAGTAAATTACAAACACCCACACCCTGGTGGCTTGCGGACAAATATAACTTTCAGTGACAAGCAGAAGAGTCGGATATGCAACAGTCACCACACCTTACTAAAACAGCTGCGCAGTCAGTGCCATTACGTCATCCAGTTCATGTTTCTTGTCTGCCTTATGGGGGTTTACACGCTTCGGCCAAGTTGCATCACAGCAGCCGTTAGAGATTAATCCGTCTGCGATAAAATGTAATTTAGTTTTCACTGGATCGAATATTCTTTACAGAAAGACATGCTCACTAAAATCTCAGAAAGGAGAAGCTTGCTGGAGAAAAAATTCATCAAGTTTAGACGAAGTCTTCAATGCAGGCGTTTGAATTAGCCCCTTGCCTTGATATGACTTTAAGTCCAGCAGTATAAACCCCACTCCAGCGCAGAGTACGATTGCAGTCCTGCAACAGATCCTTCTTTCCTCGTCACTGGTGTTAGCACCAGGACAGACCAGTTACATCATCAAATCGGGGCGTCTGTCGTCATCGGCGTTAACGCCGAGCAAAAATGGTTATGATGCGTAGACAGTCATAATTCATAAGCTAAATGTCTCAATGACTCGATCATCGTACGGGAGTAATTAAAACAGATTTATTTTCTGTACAAAAGTTAGCTTACACATCATACAAATGATCTCTTTAGCCAAGCACACATTTTAACAACTAGTTTCTAAAAGATCAAGCGTAACTGATAATACTGAACTTTCAGTGGCAAAGAAATACAAGAGTTTTATTTTAAAAAACGAATTTTTGTAACCAAAAAGGAAGCGCCGTATTTGTGTTATGACGTCTTCGAATGAACTGGGACCTTTAAAGGATATGACCTCTGCCTCGGAGTAGGCAATAAATATTAATCCGATCGCGAGATGGCGCCACCACAGGACAGCTGGCCACAGGAACAAAGGGACATCATCCTAGGCTGGGCATGGCAGTGACGCGCGAAAGTGGATTGCCATCAGCGCTGTAAGTCCATGGCGGGTCGGAGAGACCTGGCCTTAAAAAAAACTAATTTGTTGACGGCTTTCGGCCTCTTTTGATGTTTTAATGGCTCAAGAAACTTTAATCTTCTCTTTCCTTTACGTTACTTTTTTTCTTTCTTTTTTTTTTAAACAGAAGCAGCCAGCCTTCGCGCAATTCACTCCCCGCTCTGTGATCAGGACGAGCAGAGGATTGTTGGATTGCGGGCTAACAGGGGCAGCTCTGACCACTCGCACTGCAGTCATCTGGCACCTATGAGACAAAGCCCAGGGGAGATCACCTTCAAACGACGATTCCGCCTCGTCGCGTCCCTTCCTGTCCGTCTTGGCATCCTGCTGGCTTTAAAGGCAATCTGACACGCAGCTAAAAATAGCTCCAGACGCCAGGATGTCTGCTGCAGTCACGGAGCGTTAATCACTGCTGTATGGTCTCGTGTTCAGTTCGCTACAATACCACACCCTTCACAAACGCCAGTATCGGCTACGTAACATCAGCAAACAAATTTGTTATATTATTCTGGGAACAGCGACGTCAAGTGAATATATATATATATATACCAATAGTTTCAAAAAACTTATCACCACCTTACATCAATTTCCACCTCCCCAAGTCCATAAATGTTCACAGCTCTACGTGCTCTAGAACCCAGCTAACTTAAAGCAATCTGTCTAACATTGCAAAGCAATCACACTGCAATCCGCACATGTCTAATCGAATGTCTTTCGTCCTTTATTGAAGTCCTGACAAAGAGATACAGATGCCGTTGGGTTTCTGTTTTAAGATCTTCAATTTTCGAGGCTGAGCTACAATCTCGCCATGAGCAATGATCTATGAAATAAGCACTGTGCTGAAGTGGTGCTCACACTGACGGCGTTTTACTAGTGTCGAAAACTGACAGAGTGAAAAGGGGAGTGAGGTCTGGAAAATCTGCGTTCAGTCAACTCTTCACCAAAACGTAACAGCTGCATTACTAAAAATACTCTTTAAAGAGACTAAAACTTAATCGTCCTCTTGCCCTCAAGAAACCACACCCCCTTAAGCTTGTTGGGAAAAAAAGACGCCTTATTTTAGGACCAGAAATTTCAGACACAACTGAGAACAGAACGGAGCTTTGATAGGCTTGTGCCGATTTCTGGACAGAGGAAATGTTAGCACTCGTTAAAATGTTATCCCGCTATGTAATTCTGGGACAGTTGTGATTTAAAAAGAAACACTGAAAAAGAAAAACTGAAAACGAAAAGAAAAGAAAAAAGGTCATGAAAAACTGATGTGCAGAGGTTCCGGACAGAAGGCGACACGTCACATAGACTTGAAATAACTGCAATCAACTCGTCGGACTGATGTGCGCCAGCGTGTAACAGTCACTGACAGGCTCTCCTGAGAGACTTGAAGACAGCAGGCAGCACGTCATTAGGCGGTAGTGACAATAGTCACTGGGACTTGAAGACAGCAGGCAGCACGTTAGCACGGCACAGTGATATCAAGCGGCCATGAACCCCATACTGAGAGGGGCTGGCGACATGATGGCAGCCTACGGGCAGGGCGAGCCGCCTTTCCTGTTCTATCTTGACGAGAATGTGACCAACTACACCTTTGCCGACACGTACGAGGACTGGAAGAAAGAGTGGGAGATCTTGCACGACGAACGATGGAAGGTAATGGCACAGACACCTATCGCTTACCCAATTACTTAACGGCACTCAGACACTTGGACGTCACAGCAAAAATACACTGCAATCCTTCTTTTACAAAATCTGCGCATATGTATCGCAGCTGCGATTAATTCCTCACTATGTACTAGCCTTCGGTGATCAACTCATCACACAACGTTAGTATAACTGTATCTACTGTGGTAAAACGCACGTGAATCTGCGTGTTCCCATGCTCTAACATTTTTAACTAACACCGATTCTAACCCCGTTAAATATTTCTAGAATGTGGATTATTTGTTAATTATTTCTACAATGTTTAATATTACCGGAATACGAATCTCTTTAATATTCCCCGGGGCCGCTCAGTTAAATCAAAAATTGTTCGGTGTGTCAGTGCCCGTCATGATTGGGTAGGATAAAATAAATCAGACTGCTTCCGAACACCAGCGCATTTCTAGATGGCATTCAATTTCATATCAGCTGCAGTAACTATTTCAGTTATTGCATGTGACCAACACCACTAGCTCCGACCAGGACAGTATTGTTTATGAGCTTGTCGAGAAAAGTATCTCAGAAAACACTTCTCTCTCGTCTTCCCCTCTCCCTCTCGTCTCCCCCCTCTCTCTCTCTCTCTCTCTCTCTCTCGCCCTCCCGCCCCACCTTCTCCGGCCTGTTCTGCCGCCAGATGTAAACGAGCGTCGTCTGGCTGTGTGCTTGCAGGCGGCGGTCATCGCTATCTACGTCATGGTCATCGTGTTCGGCTGCATGGCCAACGTGCTGATCGTGGTGGTCATCGTGCGTTACCGACAGCTGCACACCGTGACCAACGTCTTCATCGTGGGCCTGGGGCTGGCCGACGTGGCGCTGTGCGTCTTCAACCTGCCCTTGCAGCTGCACTACCAGCTGACGGACAACTGGGCCTTCGGGCGGCCGCTGTGCCACGTGGCCATGACCACCTTCGCGGTCCCCATGTTCGCCTCCTCGCTCTTCATTCTCATGATCGCCATCGACCGCTACATGCTCATCGTCTACCCGTTCAAGCGCCGGATGAACGTGCGCAGCGCCATCCTCGTGGCCGGCGCCATCGTCGTCTTCACCGTGGCGCTGGCCGTGCCCATGATGGTCTACACCAGCGCGGTGGTCATCGACGAGGAGCTGATAAAGCTCCACAAGGTGTACTGCGCCGAGGCTTGGCCCTCGCTGCCGCAGAAGCAGGCCTACTCCGTCATCGTCATCCTGCTGCAGTTCGTCCTGCCGCTGATCTTCACCTCGGCCTTCTACCGCCGCCTGTGCACCGTCCTGCGCAACAGGCCGCTCAAGCGGAACGACACGCGCCGCAACCTCCGCACCAACCGCATCCTCATCACCGTGGTGCTGACCTTCACGGTCTGCTGGCTGCCCTGGAACCTGTTCAGCCTGACGGCCGAGTTCAACCACCGGCTGGTCAAGGGCAAGTACTTCCGCCTCATCGACCTGCTGCTGAAGATCTTCGCCATGGGCAGCGCCTGCGTCAACCCGTTCCTGTACGGCTGGCTGAACGACAACTTCAAGAAGGAGCTGGGCAAGCTCTTCCGCTACACCCTCTGCTGGAAGCGCCCGGGCCGCCTTCAGGGTGAAACCATCTCCATGGGCTACTTCTCAAAGACCACCGACGTGGCCAACCACACCTGCTACCAGCCAGCCGGCCCCACGTCTGAACCACAGTCTAGCGCTAAGGTCTAGGTTGGGCAAAGACAACTGGGTGGACGTCCCAGCTAACGCATGTAACTGTTGTTGTTTTGCAAAGCTGTACACGCCGCACGCTCCAGGTACACTACCAGGGTACTTAAACAAGTGTTCACACGGCCAGTTACACACTAGGTACCCGAACAAGGGCTGAGACGGGGATGCAACTTGCGTCACAGTACGTGCCTACCTGAACAGCGTTTGACACGGCTCGATCTACACGGCTCTGAACAGGTATTGGTTAGACTGTGACTAGCTCAATCAGTCATAATACCTGGTTACCCGAATAAGTGTTATAATGCTGTGTACATCAGTCAGACTACGTGACGCAATTAGCAGGTGTTGGTAAAAGCTGTGAACATCTAATGTGCTAGTCACACTAAGCGCATACCTGAACAGATGCTGATAAGGATGTGTGCATCTTGCAGTCGTACTAGGCGGCTTGACTAACAGGTGCTGAACAAGCTGTGTCACCTGACTCTCACAGCCGGAATCTAACGTCAGCATCCACGTACACCTGCGAGCCATGTCACTACGGGTGTCGGTAAAGACAGCCAACACGAACACAAACACACTGGTGTCGTAAAAATAAGGGCCTTGCTACACGATGGGATTTCACCAACAAAACTGCGACGACCCCAGCAGAATAGAAATCCCGGAGTACGAGTCGAAGTTATTTGGAGTCACAACCTGGCGAGGTCAAGGTGATGTGTGTTGCCCGACTCCCGGCTAGGGTCAAACTGCTCGCGTGGTCCATCCCAACAGAGCGTTCTTCCCAGCACGATACATGGTTTAACTCAAATCCTATATTACTTCCTTCACAATCTTTTACGTCGATACAGGGCAACGCATTTTGGTCACAGGTACTCATAACGTAGCAGCCCTTCAAGACACGCGCACTCATTGAGTGTGCGGTTGCTTTAGCAAATATGTAGTATACTGGTCTTCACGCCATCTTGTTTTCTATTATATTACACTGCAGCTTCGTTGGTATAAATGGAACCTTGTCTGTTAGTGGAAATATTTATTATGTGGTCAACTTAACAAATCTTTGGGACGTCAGCTCAGCGTTAAACCCCTTCAGCATGTCAAGCGAACCCACAAAATCTGCTGGCATGAAGGCCAGTTTCGGTATCTTTTTGGCATGCCATGCCAGCCTACAAATCACGGCACGTCAGATCAACGTGTTAGACTGCTGGCGTCTAGTCAGACAGGTCTGAACAATGCCCAGCGTGCTGCATAGCAACGCTGGGATTGTTTTCACCACATGGTCGCTCCCAATGCACATGTCTGTTTCAAAGTCGCCATGGATATCAGCTTTAGCTTGTGTTGTGTGAGATGAGAGTTGTTTGTTTCGCATCAAGTCATTCGTCACGCACTATGATTTTTGCCTGGACGTCGCATTCACGTGTCGTCAGATTCAGTACTGCGATCACAGAACTTTTCGTGTTCTTCAAAAGGATTATTTCACTGAAATGTCTCTTCTGTTTGTATGGGGTTTTCGTTTGGTTGGTTTGTGTTCCGGGTGTTTATTTTCGTTTGTTTGGGTTTTTGGGGTGGTGGGTTTTTGGGGTGGTGGGTTTTTTGTTTGCTTGTTTGTTTGGGGTTGTTGTTTTTTTTGCCTTTGTCTCGTTGGGTCTCTCTTGGATCAGTAAAGAGCGTGCACATGAGACTACGTTATCAGCTGTGTATCAAGAAACAACTTCACCACGCTGATCAGTTTAAATGTCATATGCGATCGCATCTTGTTTAAGGGCCTATCACAGTATGAAATCTCAGCGCCTGGACGTTAAGAGAATTCCCCACCCACCCACCCACTTTTTACATTTTCCGTTTATCTAGGTGAGTTTTCCTTAGAGCTTTCAGAATTACCTTCGTTCGCTGCGACTACCTATAACCGTCCCTTACCTACTTTCTTAAGCAGTACACGTACGTGCACTCTGATTAATGAAGTAATCACATATGGTGGTCTGCGTTAAAAGAGTTTCCTAACAAGACAAACGTGCATCCTACTTCGCCGAACCTGCATGCCTGCATGCGTACAGGTCACGCCTTCAGCAGATGACCCGACTCTGCGAACATCCCCACCCAAGCTGCCAGAAGTTCTACCGCTTGCAGATCCTGCAAGCAATGGTTAACGATCGCAAAACGTTCAAGAACAAAGTGAGAATTCCAAGAGATGGAACATCCGACAAATCCTGCCGTCGAAGGCTTGGAGGGCGGTATTCGCCACTGACAACAGCATGTAATATTTGGAGAAGTTTACATGTCGGGCGTTTGTATGGCCTTAAGGCGAAAATGTTGGGAAACCTACACAGCGTCAAAATACTTACCCTTCACACCATTTGAAGGACAAAGCTGAGAAAGGATACCTTGATCTATTCACTCCCGCAAGCAAACACAAAGCATCTCACAAAGAATAACGAGTGCCTGCGCAGCTGTTATTACTCTTGACAACCAGAAAGTGACCTTTTTCCAACCGTCATCGTTAAACCTGACCAGTCACACAAAACTGCGCAAAATCTTGTAAAATAGACTTGATCGATCTGGCAGCGATTGCCGAAAACTCACTGCAAAGTATTCAATTAAATACAATCCCTTTTCCGTCTGCGTTATATCCAGAAGCATTCATTCCAGATTCCTTAGAATTCTGTTCAATCAATAATAATACCATGACGATGGAACGCACACGCAGGGGTCTGGAGCGAGAACGAAAACCAAAACTTATAGTTTCATCACAAAACGAAGCCGTGGTACCCGAGGCCTTCCAGTTGTACGAGGCTCTGCATTCTGATAAAATGCTTACGCAAAAAAGCCCTGTAACTACGCCCATTCGTAACTTGTAATAATGACCTGCCGCCAGGAAGGTCTAGCAATACAAACGCCCGGAGTTCTGTACATATAAATTGGTATAGTTTCCATCTGTGTGGGCTGGGTTCCGTTCCTGGGCTGGCTTGCATGAGCGTTCACAGCTGCTCTTCCGATCATAAGGGTGGTCGCAAGGCCGATTCGTCCTGTGTATTTTATGTGCACCTTCAAGAATGAACGGGAGATAAGAACTCTCACACAAGCCAGCCCTGAAGTACCGCTTGTCTTCGCCAAATCGAAAGACTTAAGTGTACTACAGTAACTGTCTTGTCTTTTCTTTATTGAAAACTTTCCCTTCGTTCCCTGTTCGCAGCCGTCTTGGCAGCTTTCGTGTGCGAACCAAGCAAGCCAACCGACATTTGACATTCAAATTTTGTGTGGGGTGGGGGGAGGTCGGCATAAAAAGACCTTCGCGACCAAAATGAAATCGCTTTATGGAGCAGGCAACGAAAAAGGCACGGCTGCAGCGAGTGGCTGGTCGTCGGGTACGTCAACCAGCGCCGATGCCTCGGCTATAACCAGCGCCGATGCCTCGGCTATAACCAGCGCCAATTAAATCGAACAAGCTACATGAAAGGAACCGCCAGGGATTCAGGTAAGGGAAAGCGAACTGCACACTTAATCCAGCCCCACCCCCACCCCAACCCCAACCCCACCCCCGCGCGCGCTATACCAGGGCCCAAAGCTGGAAACGTCATTAGTTGCTTCAGCAGGCGGAACCATCTGACAAGGTTTGCTTTTTGAAAGAAAGACAGAAAAGAAAACTGCCATCAGCGAATCAGCGGTTTCGTGAATGGGCCGACAATGGGCACGGAAAGACTAGTGAAAAGGCGAGTACTAGACTTTCTCTACTAGAACCACAAGACAACTGTTCCAAACCAACAGAGCACTTCAGGCACATCTCTTCTTACATAAACATCCATTCCCTCGAAACTACAGCAAGCATCAAAACCTTTCAAAAGTGTGTTTTGTGATGGGTTTGGCAGAGAAACGTCACTGCTTAAAATAAACCTTTAGAGCGTGGCACAGGTGCAGGATTGTTATCAGTACAAGAAACGGTGGTATATGCAATCAGCATAGAATACGCTTGAAATGCAGCTCTTTAAAAATGCACGTTTGGTGAATGTCGTAAATAAATGAAGTGTTCATGCAACTCTGAGCTGGGTGTTACGTGTGATGCGCATTTAATTACATCCTTCGGCTTGCTCATTGAATAATGAAAGGCTGCGCGTCCTGCACTACAGCAATTTTCTCTTTGTAATCATACAAACCCCTGACTTTACGACGAACGACCCAGTGAAGAATAAGTGACTGTCCATATCAAAAATGACTATAATGAGTGAGACTGTTGGGACATGTCTTGTGTGTACATCGATCCTGACCTTTACTGGCACGACAAATTCTATCGCAGCGACTCTTTTTATTATTATTACGCACATTTAACCTGAAACACTCGCGTCTTAGAGTATGTCACGGTTTTTTTTTTTGGGGGGGGGGGGTGTTGAAGAGGGATCATTATTGAGTATATCTTACCCCTAAAACGCCCCTCATTGTGGCTTGGTGAACACTTAGTTATGGGGGTTATACTAGCTGTGTATGTCTAAACTAGTTCGATTTTTTCTTAACACGCTGAGCGTTTCGACTGGTACTGCTGATGTCGCCACATAACGCGCAACAGTTGTTCAATTTACCATTAAGCTTTATAAAGAAGAAATTATGCTCTGTGGTAAGCTGTACAGGTGAATATTTTGCCCCACTGTAAATTGTTTAAAACTAGCGCTTGGAAAAGGGGTCAGTTGCCCATAAAATAAACTTCAACTTTCCTTTTGCTTCGTGCATTAAGCCTGGGAAACTCAGATCCTGAAGTGCATATCTAGCTTCGATAAATTACTCGGCCCTCAAAGATGAACCATTCCACAAAAGGAAATGCGAGACAGGAGATGACATCAGCAAGAATACCGTTTTTCGTTTCCATCTATGCAGAAGCAAGCCCCAGTCATTTGCAGTGAGCACGAGACCCCCCACCCCACCCCACCCCCACCGCCATGCCCTTCCAAGACCCTGACCGCGAATCTTATCTTTCATTCTCCCTTCCCTTCTCCTCCCCTTCCCGCCTCGACAACTTGTCTCACAGCTGAACTCTAGTTTGCTTGTTAATACAAAAAACGAATGACCTTTTCCTCCCCTTTGTCATTTTTTTTCAAATGCTTTTTATATTTCTCCCTGCCCGTTCGTATTGTTTTTGCCCATGCATTGGTCCTTGTCCAGGCCCTCTGATTACGCGACACGAGCGAAAGAGAGGGTAAAAAAAAAAAGCGGTTTCTGCCATCTGCACTTGCTGATTACACAGCCGTTCATGCTGGCTTCGCTCAGCGGCGCCTCTGGCACCGGCGTCCGCCATGGACTGGCAAGTTGCAAGAAATACCAGCTCTGCGTTCCATCAAGGAATGGAAGACACTGCACCCCTACTGTTAATGAGACTCACAAGCACCGTTCATAACTATGTTTCGGATGAGGGGTGAGTGGCAATGGAGAAAACCGATAGTTTTGAGGCTCAGTTTTTGTGAAATAACGCCAAGATCCCCTTGTGAGAAAGTGTAACACTGTATTAAGAAAGTACAACATTTCAAGCCTTCTAGGTTTAACTGCATATTAAGGAGTAATTATATTTGTAAAAGTAGGAAGGGAGTTAAAGTTATGAAAAGGCACGGCTGCTTCACTGACCCGTATAATTACAAAAAAACTGATGATAATTTCAAGTCTCGTAAATATGCTCCGCTCCACAAAACTCACCTTGGCCCTTCCCCAGGAACGCAAGATGTCTATTTTATTTTGGCCTGACAGCAAAATGATCGGTAAAATGTCACGACGACGACCAAAATAAATCTGCGGAAAATTTGTTTTCTACACATCTTCTCGTGGACTTTCCATGATAAACGGTCCACGGCCGTGCGTAAATCCCTCGTTCAAAATTCGCCCAAGTTGGCACGTTTCAGTTCAATGACCCCGCCGTCCTTTGATGGGCCAGCAAGACGGAGGAAGTCAGGCATGAAAGATCAACGGCTGGATCAAATTAACAGAACGGATTTGCCCAGGTGTGTTTCTTCTCGTCTCCTTTGATCTCAAAGAGGTCTGGTCTGTTCGAGGCTCAGAACACCATCAACTGTTCTCTCGTCGTTTACGCAGTAAGGCCCAGAGAAGCGCCCTGTCATTTTGCCTTGATAATTAAACTTCCAGCGAATGCATTTGTCACAAATCCAGGGAAAGGTGAAAGAAAAGGAAAGCAGAAATAAAACAGAATCCGAGGAAAGGACGTGTGTGCGTGCGTGCGTGGCGAGGAATTTTAGCTACTCCCAAGCTCCTGCACTTCCTCACCCCAGGGCCTCTACAAATTAGGCCTATCAGAAATTCGGAATAAAATGTCGATTCTGGAAAACTGCAATTGGATTTCTCATGCCCTAGAACGACTCTTCGGAAGTCGGCGGGCTTTCCAACCACCCCTCCCTCCCGCTTCTCTACGCGACGTTTCTTCGTGGTTCCGTCATTTCGATTCGGGGCCGTTTTGCTCATACTGGAAATACACGCACACAGCCACTGACCTCTCATCTGCCACCAAATTCTCATTACGTTCATTTATACCTGAGGGGCTATATAACCACAAAAACAGAACTTCGTGACTGAGACGTAACTTTTTAAACTGCTACAGTCTAATGGGCGGAACAACTCACTTCACCGTTTGTAAAATCTTGCTTGGCCGCCGTCCTTCCTCTCTCCTATCTCTAAGATGCATTTCCGTTTTCTGAGTCTTCAGAGAGTCACGAGATGTTCTTTTCGCTCAGCAAATGAACTCCAGCAACCTTCAGCACTTACGCCGTGAACACTGACAGAAGCAGAAAATCTCAAGACAAAGATAGCAGCTTCTTCGTTTCCCGTGCGTTGCTAGAAAAAAGACGTAGAGTTCTGACCACTGTTGCCCAGCTACATATTACACAAGAAACTTCGTACCAAAAGCTATCTTACGTGAAACAGCTCTATGAGAAACAGGAGAAGACAAGGCGAAAACGCCTTCAATGAGGCAGGCTTTGAACGAGGAGTTAGATCCGAAAGAGAGTAATGACTAATTATTTCCCTATTGGGAGTGCAGGAGTATCAAGTATCTCAGTAGCAACCAAATCTCTCCTCTACACAGTCCTTGAACAGCACAAAGAATCTATGGTTCGTACCTATTAGAGAAAGATTGCATTCGATAGTTCAGAGTTCGATGGCTAGAAATTAATGTTTTATAGATTGCTTCTACTGTTCCCACGTGTCCAGACCACCAGGAAAATAACGTCTTCTGAAGTCACAGCACTTGGCGACATTTGTCAGGAACCTTTCTAGATGTAATCGCAGAACTGCCTCTGTCCCCTGTTGCGTGTTGAAGTCTGTGTAATGTTCGCGAGTGGTCTCATGTTTATGCAAACATCGTCTTTCAGAAGAGCAGGACGATAAGATTTTTCAA
>SMGT01000513.1:135116-176189 GCA_004794575.1 Lanistes nyassanus | reverse complement strand
CTACCTCCTCACCGCAAAGGCTCCCCCCACCCACCCACACACACACACACACACAAAGCATTCACATATGCGAATTCAGGAGCGCCACCCCACCCCACCCCCAGCACTTCACATAATGCGAATCCATGAAACACGGTACGCTTATGCCTTAGTTTCTATGGCTTCAGCCACCTCCACGCGCACCAGCCATACAGCACAAAAATATGAATACCACCATGACGAAATGAAACGCATGAAAATATTATCTTGACCTTTCTCGCTTGTCCAGCATAGCTCTTTAATGCTTCTAGTTTTTTGAGGGGAGAAAGGACACAAAGAATTATATTACAAAACTTTTTCACGCTCTCCTCGTTCTGAAAAAGGATTACGTCACTCGCCGTTTTCTTCCACACAAGACTTTCAGCTAGGACTGTGCTCAGATACTGTTTTCTTTGTGAATCTGGATGTACAAGTATCCCCACATAATGTTTGTTTTTCAATTCGTTAAAACGAAACAAGTCCGAATGTCAGCTGCAAACTAAGGACTTAAAGTTGTAGGAGCTGTGACCTGCCATTCAGCATGCCTGCTTAACGCATCATAATTGCAAATGAATGAATTTTCGTCTGTACCAGCACAGAGGACCGCTACTGCATATATCCACAGGTTTTACGTCCTCACAGGCCCCGGGATGGTAGTGGACCAGGGTCTTAATACTTTCCGGTGAGTTCTACCAGCCTCCCTGTGTGTATGCTGGAGGGAGGAACAGGGCAGGGAATTACAATAAAGTCTAATCCACATGTCAACAACTGCTGCAGAACCATCATGCCGACAGTTTCTTTCAAACCAGGTTCCTGTTACGATGCGCGGTGCAGTTATCCTGGCTTTGCCTGGTCACAGAAAGTGGAAATTTCCGGCAGGGAAAGCAGCTCCCCCTGGCTGAAACTATGACATCTCTGATCACATAGCAACCGTATCTGGAAGTAGAAAATTCCTATTCGTATCACTGGCCGAACCACGAAGGCCTGAGAAGCGAAAAGGGTGGGCGTTCAGCCATGCTCCTCACTCTCCCGCCTACCCACATCATCGTTCGCTTTACCGCCTACCCCTCCACTGGGGCCCCCAAAGCGATGAAGTGACGCAATGTTCCAGGCCAGGTGACATAAAACTGTCACTTGGAATCGTTTCACGAAATGGCTGCTCTAGATTACGCCAAGGCTGACCTTGTTCCGCCATTCTGCGTGTCGCTGTGTCTGTCGTAATACTGTCTGCACGTACCCTCAGTCCTTTATTGTCACATCGATTCCGTTCTCTGGGTTGAAGATAAACGCGAAGGAATGAAAAAAGAGAATCGCCTCTCATTTTCCCGGCTATTCCAGAAAACGGGCAAAGCAAAATATCCACTTTCTTTATTGAACTTTATTAAAGACTCCCGTGAGATGCGGGAATTATTAATTCCTTAACTGACAGTTTAACGACCTATTGTCAGAGAAGGCGAACGTTAAAAACGAAAAGTTAGGGTTTTTTAAAAAAAAAAACTCACCGAATTATCCCCCTCCCCATTCTTTCCCCACCCTTTATTTTTCTTTTTTCGACCGCTCGTCTCCAATGCATCTACGGAAGAAAGACAGTGGTAAGGAGACAAGGAATGAGAAAGGCAATGAGGGAAAAGGGAAGGGCATGGGAGGGGAGGAAGGGAAGGATCCCAAATTCATCTAGACACAGGAAACGGCAAAGAAAATCAACGCGCCGCAACTGACGTCAGTTCAACTGCTTCACTTAATTGTTTGCTGATCTGGAATAAAGGCCCGGCAAAGCCGCGGTTTATCGGGGAAAATGAAAGCGCCCTAACAAAACGCCGTCAACGGGAGCCATTTTTCTGCAAGCTCCGCTTGCGTAATGAGAAAAGTTATGGAGCCAGGGGTCCGGCATGATGATGCCCGCTGACTCCATCACTGTCATCGAGCTGCGGAGCGTGTTGCAGATGCGGCAGCTGAGAAGGGCTCGGCCGCAACTCCAGCGCCGAGGCTCCGATTTATGGCGTTCAGAAAGCCACCAGCAACCCGCCCTCTAAAATGACGTCATTGCCTATTTTAACACCTCTGGCGTCAGCAAACACTGTTTTAAGAAGCGGGCATCAGCGCTCCGTGTGTGCGTGCAAACCCGTTACCTGCGTATCCATCTTTTAACGAAGTGTGTGTGCATTCGTGAGAGAGAGAGAGAAAGAGAAATTTAAACGTACAAAGCAGTGGAAATCTCAGCCTCTCACGTGCAGATGTATCCTTTTTCTCTCACACATACACACGCACACGCACGCGCACACACACACCATATACGCACGTCCCAAAATTTACGTTATTACAAAACGGCATTGCTAGTTCTCTGCAGACAACAAGCCAATCTGTCCTGGAGGATTTTTAACACACACACACACACACAGAGGTAGGGAGTGGGGAGAGAGAGAGAGTAAACATGGAGATAAAGTACTGCGTGAAGGGATAAAACCGCTAGACCAGAAAAGTACATTTTCATTAGTGTTAATCAAATAATCACCTAGTAATCGATCATTTATTCAGTCCCACCACCCTGTGCGCCCACGCGTGCATACATTCCCTGCATTCGTTTGACGTAATTTTTAAAAAATGAAACAGAACCACTACCTATAATGACGCAGATGTATCTTGTCATGTTCCGATGTATGGCGTCTTTATTGTGACTACAGTGTGCATACACTAAATGAAGAATTGTATCTAAGGCTTGTTCCAGTGCCAGTTCTACGGGATCGTACTATGTTGCTGTGTGGTGCCAAATATAAAATCTTATTACATGATGATGCTCTTTGGTGGTGGTTGTGGCTGTAATGGTGATTATTATTTCAATGGGTCTGTCTACGTGACACGGATCTACACTGGCCAGTTTGGCCGATCTCACGTGTAAATGGCGGCTCTTAGGCGACATGGCTCACACCTGTGCGAGACTTCCCAACGACTACTAACCAGCTAATCCACGTCACGGGACTTTAAAAGGCCAGTGAGCGAAAGGAGCCTACTCGGTAACTCCGCTCGGGTTTGGGACCAGACACGTCTTGCAAAGATGCCAGAAAAAGTAGAATTCTATCCGCTAGCGAAAGCCGTGGCGTGTAGTGCTTTGCAACGGAAACTAGAAAGGCGAGCCGGAAATAGCCGAAGTCCATTTTGGATGCTGAATTTCCCGCGGCACAGTAGCGCAGAATGTTCCTAGCTCTAGCTTTACTCGCCGCTTGGGGGCGCTAACCTGCCGCCACGCACAGGACTTGCCAAGCTTTTCTGCTAGTTTCTGCTCGAATCTAGCTTTTCTATCGTCTTTGCAACACGCGTCAGCTGGTAGGCTCGCAGTCACCAGACCTCGTCCTTCTTCGCTAGCTTTGCTACATGTGATTCGGCCTTTAGATGCCCTTCGGCGGCATGCGTTGCCAGTCTCGGCACGTGCCAGCAGACGACAGAAGGGGACACAAGAGTCGCGGCAAGAGGATGAACGCGCGAGCGGACAGTGGCAGCAGCCTGTGATTATCAACCTTGGCCTGTCAGAACAAGTGCCGTCCTGGTGGTTCTGCTCGCAGGCAAAACAGCTCCCAGCATTCCAGCCACGACTTCGCCATTCACTCCCTCCTATTTTCACACTCACCTACTCCCCTCACCTTCTCCCCCCCCCCCACGTCACAGCAAAACCTGCGTGCGCGTTCCGGTAGATAGATGAAAAGATGCACGTGAAAGCCGCAGCTCTTATTCGTTCAGCACTCACATTGTTTGACAGTGACATCATTAGACAGCAGAAAAATGCCAAACATTTCATCTTCTGCGAACCGAAGAAATCTCCCACCGACCTGCAGTCCTCCCTCCACGTGTTGCTACATTTTGGATCTGTTCTGAAGAACTGATACAACTTCCACGAAGTTTTTGCAGCAAATTTTAAGACAAGCAATCATTTCATTAATCAGACCGGGTTTCCGAAATCTCATTCTTCACTGCTAGAGCTGAAGACAATGAAGGGTACAGAAAACCCCAACGTAAGTGAAAACGACAGTTCTTGCTGCATAGCCAGCCGTCACAACGATCACAATTAGCAGCTAAGCGACACGTAAGGCCATAGAAATGTGTCTATGACAGGTGGTAACCACGAGATGACAAACGACGGCGACAGGACGCCTGCAGATCGAACTTTTACCAAACGTAGTGTCATGATCACAGAAGAACGGAAAATCAGCAAGTACGGGAGAGAATTTTAAACTGGAACACTTCTATTAGCTCCTCCCCCCCCCGCTCCAACCTAATCTATAATTCGCACGTAATCCCACCTCACCCCAACTTCTTCTGCATGGCGCACTGGACAAATTCTCCGTGTGACACAGGTTAACGACCTCGACTTCCCCAGGGCAATGCCTTATTTCCTTTAATCAGCGCCACCTATATTAAGCCTTATTCCAGGACAGCCAGTCTAACAAGGGAGTCGCTGGAGAGGAAGGAATGAAGAAGCAAGTTATAAAAAAATCCCAACGACAGCACGTGCGCACTGCACCGTTCGCCCTCCAGTATGCGTCATGGGCAGATAGACCACGCGACGAGGAAAAGGGCGCGGGAGGTCAAGGCCATCCGGTAGCCAAAAACCGGAGTCCGGGGGCACTGGCCAGGACCCGGCGTGGACACTTCGCAAGAATCCATATGACCGCCATATTCCAGACGCCTCACTCAAGCTCCTCAGCGATAGACTTTGACTGGAAAAGAAAGGCTGGGGATAGCAAGGGAGCGTTCACAATCACTGGCAGAGGCGCTGGGACTTAAGACGCCGCCTGGCTGGTGCTCCGTGTCATTTTACTGCACCTTTACGAATGAACAGGAGAAAGGAACGCTCATGCAAGCCAACCCAGGCCTTCAACAGCCAGGCTACAAAGCGAAGAAATTCACTCTCGAAAATACAAGCAGACGATAACGTTTCTTAGCTATGCGTAAATTTGGGTATATTGCGCATCAGATACTTATAAAATGCTTTCTGGTATTACATCTACCCTTATAAATTTTTATACCTCAAACTATGACTGCGCGTCTGAGCGTGGCCTGCTCGTGGCTGCGGTCTTTGGTAGCACCCTCTTCTGGTACTGGTTTCCGGTTTAAAGTTTGTTCCTCATTACACTGAAGCTAGAGTGGCGAAATATTTACTTTTTTTTAAACATTGTCGATTTTTCTAGGCGGCGGATCTTTTTTTAAAAAAGGTGGAACCACTTGTTCTGGCGGAGGAATTCGAAGCACTGCAGACGATACCAACGCTCTTCCAAGCCGACCCAGGGGAACAGGCAACTGATGATACACGCCGCCTTCCTTCCCTTTACTAGGGCATGCTCGTGTTTCTAAGTTTAGCAACAGGAAGGTAACAATAGAATCAAGTGCCGACGTTAAACCCCACCCCTCACCCCGACTTCCTTGTAAAGGTGTCCCGAGGTAATTGCCACAGTGCGTCTCAGCTGCTGGTTTGGGCGTGTTCCCGCGAAATCGAAATCCTGAGGCTTATATCGCATGCTGCCCCAATCTTCTGCCCAGTCCCTGAGGCCAGCTAGACAAGGTCCGCCTGAACTGTCTTGTTTCCCACAAAGCACCAAAGGGAGGTTTACTGATGGCAGTTTCTCGCAAAGCGACAGCAGGCTGTCATCTCAAAGATGCAGTGTAGGATCTGCGATTCCATGCCACTGCGCCCGTCACCATTCTCCCATTTGTATGACCTAGTCCTCAATAGTCGTTGCCAGAACTCTATCAGCCCCCCACCCCACCCACACAAGATTTCTTTCAAACAGGCCAGATCACTGTTAATAATAACCCTCAAAGCGAAGGGAAGGAACTGCGCCTAGCTACCCCAGCGTGGTGTATGATTTTCTCAGGTTATATTAATTTATCTCGTGAACATGTTTCTGCGCCTTCTCCCTTACCCTTGTCATGGTCTGGCGTGTGCCCCGGACACTCATCACGCACAAAAACTTTTTTCCAAACAACCCTCACGTGGCAGACTGCAAGTTCTACCTAAGACCTGATGGATCTGCTGAGTTCATTTTTCCACTGCCAAGCTTAAACTCAAAGCACTCAAGTGTGTCATGTAATAACGATCAGAGCGGCCCCACGCGGAGGCTTTTTTTGCGGTCCACTGCTTTCTCATACATTGATTCCTCAAGCCCATCAGTGTCTTGGCCAGGAAAGGAGGTGGCAACTCCCTCGGGACGTGCAATGTTTGCTGTGCCAGATCTGGGCAGACAGGCTAGGTTTGGCTCTTTTGGCTGAGAACCAATCCGACACCAGATTGGCAGCATCACAATTTTTCAAGCAACAGCAAGTTTGAATGACAAGCCCACTTGCACCAGACTTTGCTTGAAATACCAACAAGCAGCTTGATACCAACATCTGGTTCATTTTGTAAAAGTAAAAAAAAATAAACGTTAACAAAGTCTTACAGTTTAAATGTCTTACGAAATAATATTTGATGCCAGGAAAGCACAAAAAATTATAAAACCTCTATCTTGAACTCTTTTTGAACCTAGAGAAAAGGAAACCTTTTTCAATACTGACATCGACAACAAAAACAAAACAAAACCTGGAACTGTCTGCATGCTCATACAGTGAACATGAAGGTATGCCTAAGACGGAAATTAAAATCCATGCCAGGCCAGTTGTAAGTTTTAAAGCAGGACCAGTCACTTAGAAGTTAGAAAACAGACTGTTACTGTCCAACTAGCCTTGGTCTGAAATGGATTGCAGCTGCCATGCCAGATGTGTGATAAAACATAGTTCTAAAGCAGGACCAGTTACTTAAAAACAGACTTTTACAATCAGACTAGCCTTGATCTGAAATGGAATGTGTCTAACGTTTTGGAGTGCAATTGGAAGCAGAGCACTGGCCTCAGGAAAGCAATTAAAGTTGGACACCCATACATCAATGGTCCCAAAGAAACAGGCGGCACCTTAAGTGTCATCTTCCATCCTGCGTACTTTTTATTTTCAATCCCAGCAATCTCTTTGGAACAGCACCAGGATCGTTGGAAAAATTAGACCAAATTACCAAAACTTTCTTTACGAAAACTTTACGGTAATATGATAACTTTGTTTAAAAAGCGAAATTAACCCATTCAGTGCCTTTAGCCATCAACTGCAATTGAAGGAACTCAGAAGCTTTAAAAAGAGAATGGCTGACTGGACTGTGATATCATGTGTGTGGCCTCCTCCTCCCCCCACCCAAGCCCCCTGCCCCCACCACTCTCAAAAAATAAAACAAAAAACGAGAAAAGTCCATGTATGTGCACATAAGAGAAATATAAGATGTGAAAGCAGAAAACAGCAAAAAAAAATTAAATATTTATACTGTGTAAACAGACTCTTAACAACCTTCCACTAGAAAAGTGTTTTTTATAAAGACTAACAACTGAGGTGCATCACAGCAATATTCTCACAAAACCTGACAGAAAGAAGGTGGACCTCCATCAATTACAATAAAATACAGTAAAATTGACACTGCAGATCTGTACTTAAACCACACAAATGAAGGCTGGGCTATGAACCACAGTGTACTAAGTTTAAAACACACAAGAAGAAATGAATTATGAATAAGGATGTCTAAGTGGCCGTGCACACACACACACAGAGCAAAGAAATGTCTGACTGGTTCTGGATGTTGTTTTCTCACTATTTTACTGTGTTTGCCTGTTTGCATAGTGCTCTGTTCTGAGAAAGGGGTAATGACCCTGAAACAATGATTTTGTATGCTTTCATGATTAGTACGGCCTGGTTTCTTTGTTGTTATCGCAATAGCAGTTCACAGATTTTCTTCTCCAGTTTCCTGCCTTGCAGCATGACACTTCTTACCATGTATCATACCTGCCGTAAGACCACTCCTCCCACCACAGATCAATATCACAAACACTAAAATTTGTGGATCACTATGTGACTGGACAATGATGACTGATGGCTTCTACCTGTGTGTGTGTCGGGATTAAACAAACACAAACATGGACCCTTCTTCATACAAACACATATAGTCCATGAACCTTTGTAGGAAGAAAGGGTCCATAAAAGTAAAAACCTTACTTTTGGCTCAGGTACACGAGCGAGTTCTGCCAGATTGTGGCACAGCTTCAGATGTTTGAACTGGAATGGGTTGTTTCTGTTGTCCTCAAAAGCCCGCATGATCTTGTCGCTCATCCACTCAACCTGGTAATAAGTGAAAATATCTTCAATAACAAATTCAGGGACCTCTCTTTTAGTAATTTCTATCCAGCTGACTCTACCAGCTCAGGAAATAAAATGTCCTGCTGACAAGAGCTTTTTTTTTTTGATTTATTGACTTGTTTCAGTAGCCATGAGCTTTCATACCATGTTCAACATTCTGCAGTCTCAAGATTAAGATCCCTAACCTGTGACTTGGCAAACTCCACAACATTGAAGCTAACGTTATTCAGCAGTGCCAGAGAATATGTTGTCAACCCTGACTCTGTGTTACGCCACATCTGATCCTAAGGAAGGACAGCATGAAGAATTTTTCTTTAGGACACAAGTCATTTTTCATGTTAACAAATATATACACATGTACATAAAAGATCACAACACTGCAGCTGGAAATATTTATGTTTTACTTATTAACATACTGGGCATGTAGGGGTAGGATACCCGAACACCGGTTGCTTAAAATTTATGATAAATCTTTGAATATGTAATGTGGATATATCTCAGAACTGATAGCTGAATCTTTACATATAAATCTGTGAATATGGCATGTGTGGATATGGTGTCCCAGCACTGCAAGCCGAAGATTTATACATAAATCTATGAATGTGACAATTTAGTGTAATGTTGATGAATCAACTACATCTGAGGTGTTCATGTTCTTATATGCACACTGTTACTTGCTGTTCCTAGACTTATACCACAACAGTACTCACTAGGAGCTGAGCCAGTTCCAGCATGCGTCCTGCTGTGTCTGTTGCAATCAGCACATTTCCATCACTTCTCATTGTCTGGAGGACTGTTGCTGAAGACCAAAGTCCATCATACATTGCATTGTTCAGCTTTGCTCAGAGCAAAATGTATAACAAAAGATACAAGACACGAAGCATACATCCCTCAGTTAATGATGTCTCTTTCACAAAATTTATGACAACTCTGTCCAGAGCCCTCTGTAATTTCTGGACAAGAGAAAAATAACTCTGTCTCTAGAAGGTATTGGTGCCCACTGACGGAAAGATTTTTGGGTGTCCATTGACAAAATGTTAGCCCAAAAATGCCTCATCCTAAACATATAAACTGTAGTAACTACAGATATTTGTTTAGACATACATATGATGTAATTCACCTCATAATTACAGACCCCTTCCACACACACCTTCTAAACAAGAGCACCCCTTGATTACTGTCTGCTATTTTCAATACTGTTCACAGTGCCCCCCAAAATGCCCTATCAACAAATTACTCCTATCTCTACTCAACGCAAATGTCTACCCAACAACACAAAAGACTTACTCATAAGCTGCTCATCTCTCAGCCGTCGCCTTGACTGGTTGTACAAGGCATTGAACGCGTCTGTGATGAGCAGTGATGGTCTGCTGATGGAGTCCAGCACGCACCCATTCAAATGCCTGCCACCATGCACCAAGTACATGCATTACTGTTCGAAGTGCCTATCTGTGTGACATGGTGACATACCTACATACACATATTAAAATGTCTTTTCTACCTGCCTCAGTATCACATGACCAGACATCAACTGATCAGGTATATCATATGTATTACTGTTCTCAGTGTCGGTGTCTGCTATGATCTTACAACATACCTAAAAACATACATGCATCAAATGTCTTTTCCACCTGCACATCACTTCATGCAAATTTTGAAACTTTTCTCAAGGAAGGTACTTTCCTTAGCGAAGTTCAGCATGAATTTACAAAAAGGAGCGTTGAGATTTACAAACTACAGGTAAGATGATATCCCTCTCTTTGCACAAAGCTTATGCAAGAACTATGATTCTTCCTTCTACCATAACCACAAGTGTTACCTCCCTTTAACTCCCTCACCACATCCACTCTTTGCACTCACATGGCAAAGACCCAGTTTATGAAGTTGACGGCTCACAGATATTGGCATGTTTAAAAAAATATTGAGAATAAACTTTGACACTTTAAAAAAATATACTGTATTTATTTGAAAAGATCAATTCTTAAACTTTAAAATTCTTAAAGAATTGTTATTGGAAAAGTTTATATATTACATACAGATTGGTGTCAAGTGTGGTTACTGTATGCATGAAATTAAAAAAGGTCTAATAAATTCAGCGTGTCACTGCTTACCCATTTTTGACGTCTCTGAACTGTATGCTATTATCAGTTGCTGACCTTGAATAAAATCTAAGATGTAGTAAATTCTCTTAACTTTCGGCCTAAATTATATCTAAAGTATCTTTTTCTGCCAAACTTAATTGGATTTGAAATTCTCTCTTTCATCCATCAGCCATTTATTGTGGTGACATATCTGTCCTGGTAAACAGGTACTCAGTAAAAACAATCGGCAAGCTAAATCTAAATTTTACAAACTTAATTAAACAGTGCAGGGGATAAAATCAATGATAGAGCTTTCCAATGATACCAGAATGAATTTCCTTTCCCTGTTAAGTGCATCCGCAGTATTTTTTTTTAATCGTCGAAACGTACATTTCGACAAAACGTGAATGGTAATTGCAACTCTCAAAACTGCCATTTCGGCGTGAGTGCAAAGAGTCAATAAGCAACCACAACAATCTCCAGACAAGTTTCTCTAGCTAAAAATATGCTTAATCAAATGAAACGTACACTATTTTTTCAGAAATTTATGTAAGCAAGACTTCCATATACTGCAAATAACAGCCAACTAAATTTCCTAAAAGCAAGAAATTTGTACTGTGTATTTCATTAGCAAGTTATTGAGTAGATAGAAACATTTATAAAGTGTTTGTTGCTGAAAAGATCCACGACTGAAGGTCGTTTTTTGAGTGGGATGACCATTTTATTCTTTGCCACACATCTGTTAAATTAAGTCTTGTGATGGAGAAAACTGCCTGTTGATGGTAACTACTTTGCACCAACCCAGATACTGTGACTACAAGCAGATTAAAAAATATAATAAACCTATCACCTTTCTTTCTTGTGATTATAGTCAACAGCATAAATAATCTCCTCCTCTCCATCCTTAACTATCTTCCAAATGGTTCCTCCAAGCATGTGACCAGCTGGCAGTGGTGTGATCTGCAGTCCATGACCCTTTCCTGGAAAATTGCATTTCAAATTATATATTGACTTTTTTGGTAATTCTTTCTGTATCACAGAATCAACCAAAGAAAACATCTCTGATAACTTTCCTCACAGTTCTTGTTACTTACCCTGTATTACACTAAACGATATTGTATTTTTTAAATTATAAATTAGCATTCATTGTGTCTGACTGCTTACCTTTGAGTGTGACTGACTGAGAATACTTCAGCTGTATGATTTTGTCAAAGGCTGCATCTACGTCATCAAGTGTGAAAATGTCAAAGTCTTCAGCGTTGTGTCTGGACTTAAAGACAAAAGGCAAACAAATCCTCATTAATACTTAATCAGATGGACTTAAAGACAAAAGGCAAACAAATCCTCATTAATACTTAATCAGATGGACTTAAAGACAAAAGGCAAACAAATCCTCATTAATACTTAATCAAATGGACTTAAAGACAAAAGGCAAACAAATCCTTATTAATACTTAATCAAATGGACTTAAAGACAAAAGGCAAAAAAATCCTCATTAATACTTAATCAAATAGACTTAATCAACCTGATCTGATAATAAACATACAAAGCTGCATTACAATTTCAAGGTTATGTACATACACATTTGCCTTGTCCCTAAAATATTTACATGCACAAACACATGGTCAAAAAAACTTTTAAGCCACTATACCATTCAGAAGTTATGTACAGATTTTATGGTGAAACCTGTCTCGTGTGGACCCTTTGACTAATGGGACAGTTATGGTCCACACGGATTGGTTTCCAATGCTTAATGACCTCTAACAAATGGACATCTGCCAAACATAGACAGGTATAGTGACTTTAGGGACATAACTTGAATTTTTACCCATCACGAAAAGAAAACTTTACATGCTTTTTGGGTATCCATCACCACCAACACTTTTTTTATTTTTTGCATTCTCGTACATGCACCACTTCATCCGAGATTTCCTATCCACAAGATTGTTTTCAATTCTTTAGTTTGACTTTGCTCCTTACTCAAGTTACTGGTTAGGTCAGGGATCCAGTAAATGCAGATGAAATGATTTATCGGCAAAAGAACAATTCAATGTAGGAAGAAACAGATATCTCCCATCAAATCTGATCATGAGAGTTTACTTAGAGAATGGGAGAAAGAGGGCCACTCAATCTGAAATGCATCAAGAACAGAAAGATCAATCTGTGTGCGATGAAGGTACACCTGCCATGTAGGGACACTTTTGGGTGGAAGAAACTGTGTCTACACAAGACAGTTTTCATGGTTTGATGAAAGCCATATAATGATACATGCCATTAAAATTGAAGCTTTTCAATTTCAACGTCGAGAGTAGCATACCTGGTACAGATCATACATAAACATTTGCCCCATTTTATAGACAGGGACTGTAGCATATATCGGGCAGTTCAGCTCTGCTTTGCCAACCATATATGGCAAAGCACCTAAATGTATGTGATCTGGATAAGACAGGAGCACCGCATCAATCTGATGAGAGTACCTGCGGACAAAGAAAAATTGCACGATAATTTTCTTGTAAATCCCAGTAAACTGTTGTAGATCTATATGCTTATGTACTACTTTACTTATGATGTCTTATATTCCTTTGTTCAGACCTTAGCCCAATGAGCACTCTCTTTTATGAGTGTGATTCTGCACTACAGAAGAATTCATATTATATATATTATTATTACCTACTGTATATCATATAAATTTGACCCATACAAATTTAGATTTTAGATCATTACCTAATTCTCCCTCCACACCAAGTTCCACATGCACAGACATGTTGCTATGCTTGTATTAACGCACACAAACACACACCGCCATTACCTCTTTAGTTCTTTAATAAAATGCATATTGAAATCCTCGTCCCAACCACAGTCAAGCAGAAAACGAAATTCATCCACTTGGAGAAGGTAGCATGGAGGTGACTCATCATGAGCCCCTGAGAACACGTGCATCTTGATGATTGATGTCATCTCGTATCACCTGTGGTCACTTTTTCTCCACCTGAAAACTGAAAAGCCCATTTCTTTCTTTGATTATTTCTCCAACATCCTCTAGCTCTCGTCTAAGCCACCACCGCTGTGGGCACAACTTTTTAATGTACGTCTTTTCTTTTAATTGAAGATTGCAGACAAAGAATATTTACTAAAAAGGTACTTTCGAAAAACACCCTAATAATGTAATTTGACCCACTTACACTACGCTATGTTAGCAACAGACCGAAACTAGTAAGTAGTCGAACTGCTACCAGTGGCGAGTGGGTTATCGGTAGCACGCAAGCGAAAGAACCCTGATGGATTCAGTGAAAAGGTAAAAAAATAACAAAATTTGATTGCTAGCTTTGATGGATATCACAAACGACTTGATGCTATGAACATAATCTCTTTCATAATACCTGTGAAATGTACTCCAAATCACAACGCTGTGGCGGTTAGTTTTCCCACAAGCGATCAGAACACTGCCATTTTGAAAAAGGGAAGTAACTCTCAACGGCTTACCCAGGAGAAGGGAAGTGCTTTACTCTAGTAAAACTTGAACGAAAGAAGTGAAAGTGTAAATAAAAGACGGATTAAAGATCGGTGTTTGTATGATTACGATTTCATTACGTTTGGAGCAGCAGGGACCGAAAAGGAACGAGTTAATAGTTTCTCATTTAATGGGAGCGTAGACATGAATGTCAACGTAACCATCGATCTTCAAACTTTGTTGTAGCTCACCTGTTGCTCTCCTCACGGTCTCAGGTCTCGAGAGTGTAGCCATTTCATTTAAAAAGAAAAAGGAATCGTCCACGGATGTACATACCTGGATCGGCTTTGGATGCGTTGTTAAATCTAGTAAAATAGTCTTGGTGTTTGACGAAATGTACTGTTGAAAAACAAGGGCGTCATCAGCTGGATGGCTGAATCAAAGTCATCATGGATTTATTTGCGTTGTCGCTGTCAGCACTAGCCTTGTGCATTGTGCTGATTTTATCACTTCGCTATCTTTCCTTGCTACGGTGGTTCAGCGGACAAGCCTATGTGCTTAGCAAGGTAACTGTTCAAAGATCCTCTTCAAATTCCTCACTGATGTTGGTTCGTGTGAAAAATTTGTGGTCGGCGTTTTTATTACTATTAGTATTAGTGTAAGTGTTGTTTGAAGAAATCTGTATATGTGAAAGATTGTTGCTTTAAAAAGCATAGCATTCATATCGAATAACGGTAGCACATAAATTTTTCTGTCGCTTCTAATTTTAATTCCTTCAATGTTGCAAGATCAAGTATCAAGTCTTTCACTGTGGCTTTTTTACCCCTATTTCAGAAACAAGAGAGGTTCACAGTACTTGAAGTTCTTGAACTCTTTAAAAATGCAAAGGTCAGTTACAAACTGTTCAATTCGTCCCAAATATTATAGTCAATGTTGTCAATATTTGATTATTTTCTTAATTTATTGATGGTTGTTCCATCATATTCACAATTTGGGTTGAAGCCTACTACCTTGTACTCAAAGTCAAATGTAAATTGTGCAACAAAATTTTGTATTTTAAATTTGGTCAGGAATGTTTCAGTACATTGGTAGGCTGAACTAAAGAGAACAACTTTGGAAAGTATATGAACCTGAAGTTTTGACATACATTAACATACATTAACAAACATTAACATACATTAACAAACATTAACATACAGTAACACTTATAACAGCTTACAAGTTATAAAATTATTTAAGAGAAGCAGATATCCAAGTGGTTAACTTAGAGCATGGGCCTCTAAGCCTGAAAGCACTAGTTCGATACCCATGCACCACAGCGCAGTTTCCCCAGATGACCCAACTTGGAATAGGTACCTGACCCATGGGTCAGAGAAGGTAAGGCACCAAGGGAGAGGAGATGCTGGTGAAAAGTGGGGTCTCGTATACCCCATTCCCCTGCGACCTAAAACAGGTCACAAAACCACCTTTAATCTCTTATGATAAGATTTGAAATTGCATAATAAGACTTAAAGTGGTTTTCCTGCCACGTGTGTGCAGCCTTTTCCTGTGGCATACCAAAAGGGCTGGAAAATCAACAGCTTTGTTCATGGTCATCGTGTGTGGTTTCATTTTCTCACATTCACACAGTCTTCCACGGCCCCATGCATAAAGGTTTATGCAGCCTTCGACAAGATCAGTTCATCAGCACAGGTATAGAAGAGATGAGGGAACAGACGGACAGACATACAGACAGAGGCGATGCGGATGTGTGTGCATGCATGCATATTTTATGATTGATGGAAAAACTACATAGTTTCTGCAATTAATGAGTGAAGGATAGCAAGTGATTATCAACTTGAAGATCATACTGAAACAGACAATAATGTATGCCCAAAAAACGGTTTTAGCTGATTAATCTTGTTTTCTTCCCACTTTAGTCCATTTTACAGCTAATCAAAGATGCCTCACTGAGTTGTGAGTGGAAGCCCGGCGTGATAGCAGCATCAAGTGTTCATGATGTCACATCTCTTGAGACGAATGGCCGAACAAAAGGCATCCCTTCTATGCCTGTTCAGCATGATTTTGTGCGGGAAGAAAGAGTGCAATCCACAAGGCATCGCTGGCTAACAGCTCCTAGCAGTGCAGCCAGCGTTGTGACACCAACAGTGATAGAAGACTACAAAAGGTGTGTGGTGGCATTTCGCAAAAATAAACATAAACAAAAATGAACATTCATTTCTGCTGTTTTATCCATGTGGTAACAAAGTCATTGGCATGGTTTTGCCAATGGTGGGTTATCTTACAACTCTGTGTTTAATTTTGATTCGATTTTTTGTTCACTTTTTTTTTTACAGGAAAGAAGTTTTTCTTTGTTCCTTAAAGCTCATATTACAGAAAGCTCAAATTGTTTACGAAATTTAATATTATAAACATTGTTTACCACAGCATAATGCTATAACTCAGTAAACTGTAAGATGATGTTTACAGGCTTTCTGTTATCTGTTTACAGGTTTTGGCACAAAGAAGACAATGGGTGCAGCTGGTTATTGCAGATGAATGAAGTGACACAATCTCTTGTGTTCTATCTCATTCAACCTGTGCAAGGTCACTCAATTCAAATAAATTAAAGTTAAAGGCTAATCATTAGATTTATACTAGTTAAAATGAAGTTGCTAAAAGTAAAGACATTTTTTCTTGTCACAATACTGCACCATGACCCAAAGTGCTATATTCTCAATTAGGGGTCCCTAAACGCACTTCCAAACAAAAATAACCCACCAGGGTAACCCTGGTGAGATCCCTCCACGCATGCGCACACCCCATGCCACCCGTGCACACAGCTCACTGACTAGGTCATGGTAAGTGTTGTGAAAAAAACACAAATTTAGAAAAATTGCATCTTATCCCTAAATATTCATGAGTTCACACAGGTGTAAAATATATTCTAAACTAAAACCAAGCAAACTCAGGTCAGACTTTTGTTCAGGTTTAACTCCTATGATGTACCACTATCTATTTTCTCTTTCTTGTTATGTGTGTGCGTGTGCATCCCTAAAAAGACAGGTTAATCAATGTACAGAAAAAAAAATACAAAACATCTTCATTTTTGTAAAAAGCATGCATATAAACTAAATGCTATAAAATCATCAAAAGATAACATTCATGATATAAATATTTGGTATTGTTATAAAATTTGACTTTTTTAAAAGGTGCAAAACTACTTTTAGCTTTTTTTTGTAAATGCACACACACATATATATATATATATGAACATATTCATTTCTGTATAGATGTGGACCATTGTCTTCTGACTGTGGTAACATGGTCTGCGCCTCAAGCAACCTGCATCATCCCAGTTGAAGAGAAGCCTTCCATCCTGCTTTCTTCCCTCAAAGACTACATCTACCTGCGCCGAGTACAAATGACACCACTTCTCAATATCTCGCTTCCACATCGCATGCCTCCAAGCACCGCCTTGTCCCCTCTGCACAACTTGTCTGCACGTTCACCGGCCACGCGAGGCTGGTATCAGATGCTTTTAGGGTCTCGCTTCAGATGCTTCCTTGGCTATCAGACTAACACAGGAGGCGGAGATGCAACTGTGGAACAAGACAGCATCAGAAAGTCTGCTTCTATTCTGCATTACAAGAGCAGCGAGGGAAGCTTGCCATCGAAGACTGGCCACCTTAACCATGAACAGTCGCCTCCGATCAAGGAGGAAGCAGAAATCGACAGTGACAGCGACAGCGCCGATGTTAAAGATCTGTCAGCATCTGCTGCCTCTGGTGAGTCTCTTCAAGGTCAAGATGAAATAAGGGCAAGCCGAGGAAGGCATGCAGTTTTGAGCTCAGTGAGTGACGGACCCTCGTGCCACAGTCCATCACCATCTTTGGACCTCAGTCCAGGGAGTATAGAATCTGGTATGCACTTCTGTCCGCAGTCCCGTCCCCTGCATAGTGTGCGTATTTGTGAGTGATACTCCATGTTCATGCATGCTTGTGGTTGTGGTTTTAAATGGCTGTAATAGTAATAGACAAGGAAACTTTGTTACATACAATTTTTTTCTGAAGGGGGACCATTTTATTTAATACTTGTATACAACTTTATTATTTGCAAGTTCAAATCAAGAAAAGTATTTTTATCAAAAATATGCAGTTTTCCACATCTTTTTTGTTCTGCAGAAAAAACAATAGCACGATATAAGACAATGGTTAATCAGGCAGCAGCAGAGCTCATGGCGGAAGTAAGTATTTGCATCGAGGGTTTCTTTCTTTGGTTTATGTTTGTTTAAAATGGTGTTTCACAACAACAACAGATTTGACATGCTTGGCAAAAAATGTCTTTTTGGATATCGAGGGCTTATTTCTTCAGTTTATGTTTGTTTAAAATGGTGTTTCACAACAAGAACAGATTAGACATGCTTGGCAAAAAACGCCTTTTTGGATAAACCTGATGGAATGTTTAACCCTGCTTCGTGTGCGGAAATGGAAGCAGGAACAAAAGAAACGGAAAGATTAAACATGATATATGCAGTTGAACAACATATTTCTGACCATGCATTTATTCCGCAGGCTCTCAGAGCATCCAACATTGACTTGGAGAAATCACCTGATCTACAGGCTGAGTCCTCAGATGGCTGGATGTGAGTAAATTTAGTGTGGAATTTTTCGAACAGTTAGGCAACTCAAATCCAAAGAAAGTGTTGGGGTTTTTTTATTGTGTGCATGGGGTTTTTTTATATTTTGTGTATGGGTTTTTATTGTGTGTATGAGTTTTATTGTGTGTATGGGTTATGGGTTTTTTTATGGGTTTTTACTGTGTGCATTGCAACAGGGGTAGCCTTTATAGTTTTTTTTAATTGCACAAATATTGCATGAACATAGAAATCCACCTGCTGACCAGGACTTTAGTACATTAGATAACCCAAGAATATTTTATGGCTATGCCAAACATAATGTTACTATTGTGCTATACAACATATACATTATATTTTTGAATGTCTACCATTCCACTTACGCTTGCCAATGAAAGATTTTGGTTTCAGGTTTGTAGAATTTGTCAACAACATAGTAGTTCTACGGAAAGTCCCTTCACCAGGATCTTCAGTGCAGAGGTAAACAAACTACTAGGGAACAGCATTCTTTCTTTACACACTGTTGTTACACTGTCATGTGTTCTTATCATTGAAATAAAAAACTATTACATGATGCTGAAGATAAGGGTCACTGGACCATGTAAAATATAAATTTTGCAATAGTTCACAGTAAGATTTTAGTTGTTTTTGTTTCCCTTTTCGCCGATCAGGATGTTGTTTTTGATGTATTGCAGCTATCTAGGAAAAGGTTTCGTTCTGGCACCACCAAAAACAGTCTGGGATGCAGTTCGGAACCCACGCACTCGTTTCACATACGACGAAACTCTGAAGGTCACTCCTGCCATCTGGACTTTAGTATCTTATCTGAACAAAATGGGTTACTGTCAGTAGATTTCAGGTGTACAGCCTGTAGTATCCTTACTTCACCTGACAGTTTTAATAAAATTAGGGGTAGGGGTTTATCACACTTAGGTTGGTTGTTTTCTGACCACTGGTTTTATGTCTGTTTTGCAGAAAGTTGACATTCTTGACAATATCACAGATGGAATAAAAATAGGTAAGTGGCTAATTGATATAATATAATGAAAGTTTTATATTGAGGGAAGCTTTTTAGAACTAGATTTCTTTTTATCGGTTATATAAACAGAAGTGGAGTGGTAATGAGACAACCTTTGAATAAAATTTGCCAAATATACAAATAAATTTTTGGAATAGGAGGTGGAGGGATTCAGTTCAGTATCAGTCTCTCTGCACCTGTATTTCTTCCGGCTTTGACTTATTGAAGTAACGCGCACCCCATGCACTCACACACATGCACACAGGGGAGAGTTTCTTCAGAGCTAACATTGAATATGCGCAGAACGTGATTGTTGCTGTGACCTGAAGACCAGATATAAACACTCATGCAGTCCAACCCAGCAGTTTATGCTCGGACACATTGTGTGGACAGCCCATATGTAGGCTGCGGGTCACCCTTGTCTTTTTCTAATTTTTTTTCTTCTTTTTTAAAGTGTACTTATACCAGGAGGTACTGCAGCTGCTACGAAAAGACTGCTGTGATGTTTGCTGCCTTCAAGGGGAACGCATCGAGGGATCCAAGTATGTGCTTGCCTACACATCAGTCAATCACCCCTCTGCACCTGTAGCAGAAAATACTCTTCGAGGACAAGTGAGTAGATGTCTCCACGTCCACATGTGGATTCTTATTTATGTCCACATGTGGACGTCTATGTCCACATGCTTGAAATGATCTGTAAGTTATTATCTTTTTAATGTTTTAGTCATTTGATTGTACAGTCTGCCAGGTATGTAGCTTTAAAATCAGAACGTTAACATCTTTATTTACAGATGTTGTCAAGCGGATGGATCATTGAACCTGTTCGGAAAGACTCTAAGGTCTATTCGCTGGTCACATATTTAATGCAGATGGACTTTGGTCCACCTCGGTCCAGCATGGAGCGGCTGCCAATGGAAGACATGATGAGCCGACAACCCATGAGCATCTCTTTCTTGCAGCAGTACCTCAAGCCAGCTGTACAGCTGGCACGACGCAAGTCTGCACCTGTCATCCCTTTGTCATGACATGTCATTTCTTTGTCATAATGTGTCATCCAAGTCTCGTGTTGCCAGTGATACAAGGATGAAATGCTGTGACAAATGTTCCACAATTTTTATCAGGTGCCTGGGAAGAATCACTCAAAAGTGCACCAAGCTTGCCAGCATAACAATCCATTTCATGGTTCTCTCACTTCCAGACATGCACATTATCCATCAGAACAAGTCAGATGAAAGGAGCCATAAATTGAGACAAGTCATTCACTGGATTCTTTTGATGCAGGAATACCAGGACATTTCAAAGATGAAATGTGGCTTCTTCTAAAAGATGTTTGTGAAAGGCCAAATAGCAGCTGGTGCAGTGAACAAAGATTTGTGCTCACAAGAAAAGAAATTTAAAAAATCCCCTGCATGTCTTAAAGAATTTAGAGCATTAAAACCTGCGGTGTTAGATCTGTAGATAAACTGGACCCAGAGTTCCTGAGTTGTTAAAGAATTTGGTTACAATGTCCCCTCAAAATTTTTAAACATAGCCCACAAAATATTTTCACTCCTTATCTGGCTAAATTTGGTCCTTACAAAAATAATTTGCAAGTCACTAACTAAGGGTAGGTCTTTATGGGATTTGTCATGGAAGTTTCTAAAGTTTCTTTGTAACCATCCCTTCTCCATGTAGGTAAAAACCATAAATTTACCTGCTAAAGGAAGGTTGTAGGTGCCAGATCATATTAGGACCTCTGGCTTAATAACTATTGCAAAATTCTGCAAGAAACTGATGTCTGTTTTGTAATGCCAGCTGAATGAGAAAGAAAATGCTGTGTACTTCAGGTATTTTTCCCGGGAAAAAAGTCTTAGTTTTTTTCCCCCTGTCAGTGCCATCATATCCATGGTAAGTTGTATGTGGGCATTTGGGGAACAGCTAAATAGTTTAAAGAAGGTAACCCTTATCACAACCTTAAAAATACACTGTAGAGGAGGAAGACAAAGCAAAAATGCGAGCAGGTCTTGGACTCAACTCTGATTCTGAGGCATCATAAGTAGTTGGGTATCTCTCCAGCGTGAATAGTTCTTCCAGTTTTGAACCCCTGTGGACAAGTTGCCTGCTTGTTGTGACAAGTATTGCACCTGACACTATGACAGCATATGTATATAAATAATTGTTTTCAACATAAATTGAGCAACATCATGCAGCAAGGGCTTATATTTCAGGATGTTGCATGCGTCGTCACGTGTGTAGCAGTAGTTGTAAAGGTTTCTTCCATCTAAAAGGAGTGGGACAAACACTTTTCTGTGCTGCAAAGAGCATAACTAGAGATAAGACAGCTTGCCCTATATTGCCTCCATATGTAAATCGAATGTCATGGTTTTCTGGTTATCAAAAGTTGGGTTGCGTAGGCATTCCCTATCCCATCTTTGTAAAAATGCCCACAAATTTTCTTTTGTCCTTTATATGGACATTTTTGTGATAAAGTTTTGAGGAACATTAACTTTATGCAACCCAAACCAGGAGCGTGTTAATAAGCTATTTTCTATTTTATTGAAAAATGTAATGTTACTTTCCTATGCCTTGTTCAGCAGTTCCATTGCCAGAGCCTGTCCCAAGACATGGTTAATGTTATCAATCTCCAAACCATTGGTTTGCATAACCAACTTAAAATAGTGTGGGTATGAACCAGCAATAAGTCCATTCAGTTTATTTCAGAATTGCTATTTTTTTAGATTGGATATTACATCATCAACTATGAAGTATGCATGAATATTTTTGGCATGACCATGAAACTAGTCCTTTTATGCAGAAGCCGTGCGGGTGCCATCTTCTTTCACATATCCAACACCAGTCTAAGACTCTGTTTTGGGACGTCCAACATGATAACTTTACCTTAAGAAAATTGTGTTTTTCCATTTTGCTCTTATTTTATCGTATGAATTTTTTTTTAGCACCAGAATGCTTGATATCTTCAGAAGAAGGTATCGCTGTATGTTCTTTGTTTAGTGCCACTAATGAACATGTGACTGTCTTTGAACAGTGCCTTTTAAAGAATGGTATCCATGCTAAACGGGTACTATAAATAAATGATTTAACATGTTGGCAACGGTAAGTGCTGAAGCAAGAAGCACGTGAATTTTTTTAAAATGTTATGCACAAAATAAATTATCTTTGCCATCTCCATTCTTATTCTAGTCTCAGCTGATTAAGTTCGCTGCAATATTTAAATGACATCCATCAGTGGAGCTGAGCAACAGTGAGCATGGTTATTTTCGTCGATGAGCGCACAACAGCTAATGTTGGCAAATCCTGACTACCCAGCTGTGAGTGGGTGGTCACGTGACTTGGGAACAGTGGGTGTCAAGAGAGGGGAGGGGGTGGTACCCTGACAAAGCTGGGCCACAGCAAATCTGACACCCCTACCCCCATCCCAATGAGTGAAGTTAGAGGAGGACGTCGATTTTATTTCAGACTGCAGCATGTTTGTGATTGGGCTATGTTAGTTTTGGAAGAAGCTTTTTTTTCCCCCATTATTAGCCCATAGACTTGGCAGAGATGTGTTGCCAGGAAAAGATGTCAATGCTTTTCTAGAATTTTGAGAAAAATATTACAAATAGTGGGAAAGACTGCACTTGAAAATAGGCTTGAGGCTGGGAAACCCATGTAAGCAACAATGCATACTGTCCACATGATTATTTAAGAAGCATAGCCTGAGTCTTAAGTATGGCGTGCTTTTCAAAACCAAAAAAACCCCAAAAGCTTGCGAGTATAATGACATTACCTCATTATACTCTCTGTGAACTGTTACTCTTGGCTCATTTATCTTTCAGTTGCATGAACCATTTTAATTATTCACAAATGTGCAGCACAGAGATGAGAATTAATGTTAAATTTCTTGATATCAGGGACACTGAAAACTCCCAGGGTAACTCTTGATAACATGCAGATCCAACTTTTTAAGGGTGTCTGTTGCCGGATATTACACTTTACCACATTTTGATCTCTGTACTGTCAAGCACTCGTTTTGTTTTTTTGAGAACATCAACTGTGAAAATGCATATTGTACTTGTCAGTCCACAGCAACAGTGGAGTGATACTGCTTTGGTAGCAGATGTGCCTCTGTTACCTATCATTTTCACTCTCTGTGAATTGACACTCTTGATTTTGTCATGTAATATTACTGCCAGGATGATTACTTATGTCTGCTTTGGAAGAAAATTATAAATCAGATCTGATCCTCTTATTGTAGCAGAAAAATTGTGTCACGGGCATGTTGGAACTATTATTTGAGCGAAGGAAAATATATGTTTAGTCCCCCTACTATCAACATTTAGTTTATACCAAGCAGTAATGATTCATAATGATGATCTTATCAGTGAACCTGCTTGGTCAGTTATAATGTCCACCCTGAAAACCCCGATATTTTGAAGAAGAAAGACAAAAATAGCTGGGAGCTATGACCCAATGAAAGATTAGGAATAAAATTCAGCTCAATATCTAAAGTCTTCTTATAAATAAAACATCGATACATTTTTAATAGGTATAGAATTTGGCAGAAGTTTAAATGTTCCAAGGCCTTTTTTCCCTCCAAAAACCATGACGCGATACTCTGACCTCACACAAGGATGTTATGAAAGCATCAAAAGACATTGTATTTTGTTCATTTTATTATGTGGGTTCCTTTAAATGATAGAAAGCTTTTTATAAGTTTGTTTTTTAAATAGCTTTTTGGTGTGGTGTTTGTGTGCAAATGCAAGAGTTTGAGATACAATTAGCCTCAGTTTTATGACTTTTTTCATTTTTAATACTAGGTACTTTTTTTAAAGAATAATTATCTTTTGGCATCTCTCTTCCTTTTTACGTTTTCAGCTCAATCACTTCGTCAAAACAGCACTTGTTCCAGATTTTTTAATATTGTGATTTCTGTGCTATGAGTAAGCTGAACTTGATCTCTGCATATCATTTAAAGGAGATCAGTTTAAAACTGTGCACTTACCTTTGAACTAATCATTCCTTTATGGCTCTAAATTTTGTATTTTTGTACAGCCCAGAAAATTCTTTTAGCCATTGGTTTCTTTTGTGTCAAAAACTGTTCTGAAAGCATATGTGGGTGGGCGTGTTTGGAACTGACTAGAAATCCTGTATTCTGAGGAATGCTTTGGCTGTTCCCCATCGTCTGTTGTAAAGTTGTGATACTTCATGTCTTCCACTTCACAAGAGATGGACGAGTGATACCGATGTTCTGACAAGAATAAAGTACTTTAATAATACTCCTGTTTTACTGAAGTGAAAATCCAATAGTCGAGAAATACTGATCTCTGACACATAAAATAAAATTTGTTAATAATAAACTTCTGTGCTGCAAGTGCTTAAATGAAGAAAACTGGTTTGTCTTCTGTTGCATTTATCCATGGAGTTCTAAAAAGGATCCATGTGACAGCAATCTTAGGAAAAAAGCTTCACCAATAATCTTTTACAAGTTGATAAAGTCCTTTGCCAGAAAAACAAAATGTCTGTTAAATATTTGTGAAACAGGAGAAACTCGAGGGCAACATAAAGTCCACCAAGAAAATGAGAAAGCAGGGTACATAATGAACAGTGCTTATTTTGTTGCTTGTGTTACTATGTAATAACTTTAATGCAGTTTTATACTCTGCTTGCTGGAGTGTTTATAACACTCAAAAAAGCTAAAAGCAAATATATTTTTTAAAAACCACATAACTGTTTGGCGTTTTTTACAGTCAGCAGCTAAACATATAGCATAGCAAGCAACCAGCCCTGCCACTCACATCACCATGTCATATATTTAAATATTTTCTATGTATGTTTATGCTTATATATATGTGTGTGTGTGTGCGTGCATGTACTAAAAGAATACATATTATCACATGGACTGCACCTCGGTCCTCTGACAGAACATTGTTTCTTGATGATAAGTCACAGCATCTGTGCCGCCAGACTATAATATACTTGAGCACGCAGTGGACCCATGTCTTAAAAGTACCTGCTTAGCACACATATGGATACATGATAATGGATGACGAGTCTTTTATGTTCGAATTGTAGCATAGGGCCAGCACTGCAACACTCTGTTGTTAGGCATGCCTGTACAACTAAAAGTTGTTCTGTTGTTCATGCAAATGTGTGTGCATGCCAGTTCTCCCCCTTTGTTCATCTCTCAGGCATGCATGCCTGAACTGCAAGTGTTACAGAGCTCATCCAAGTCATATCAAAGTAACAGTTATGAACAAATCCAACGTCAGAAATCAAAGAATGTATCTAATTTGTAACGATCTTCTTGGGTTGAGATTTTAGGAATATGATGCATCCACAAAGAATACTGCATCCGTTTATCAAGAAGCATCCTACTTTAAATCCTCAACTGAGCTATCACTTCTGCTATGTTCTATTTCAAATAGTTTGGTTTTCATGAACATCCAGCGTCAAATGAGGTGCACATCAGGACAGTCACGGTGTAGCTCAAGACATGCTGCCACACTGGAACGGGTCTTCAATCAAACCCATCATATTCTTTCAAATGGCTTCAGTGGATTCTTATACATGAAACTGCATTCCACTTAAGCTATGAAAAAGATGCAGTGCTGACATTAAAAAGAAGAAAAACACTAATGCTTTAACAGTTTTTATTACATAAAGATATGCCACTAGCTGTCAGTAACAGTGGTGAAAGAGAACAGATAGCCTCCTGTACCTGACATGCTCATCTGGGGGTGTGTCCGGGACGGCAGTACCTGCAAAAGTTTAGTAAAAAGACAAAGCAAGGTCACAAAACCATGAAAATCCAAACATTCTGATAACTCCATGATAGCAGGTGTGAATGATGCTTCAGAAGTAGTCTTTTATCAAAGGTATGCATGACTAAAATGTTTTCATCAACAGGTATTAAATCAAAGACTTGGAAGTTTGGTGGGTTGCTTATTCTTAACATCAAGTTGCAAATGTATATCAGAACCTGGTTGTCCGAGACAACCTGCTGCCACACTGAGACTGCTGTTGCAACATGAGCATCTGTTCCATCTAGTCACATTAAAGGACACTGGACCAACCACTCCCAGACTGCTTGAAGCTATAATATTCTGGGTATAACTAACTTCTCTACTTCCTCACAAAATGTTTTGTACACCACTCTCTCTTCTGATTGGGCGTCATGTTCTAGACTTTAACTTTCCAAAATGCACAAAGAAAATGAATGTAAAGTTGTATGTGTACCTGATACTCTCTGTACCACGTTTCCGACAGCCGCCGTTGCACACCTAGGTTTTTCTCCTGCACTAGATGAAAGCATTCCACTAGAGGCTGCATGGAAAAAGATAAGACAAACACAGTCACATGGAACATGCCAGACACCCAGATAAATGGGAAAGATTTCTTGCCAAACACAGATCACCAGGAAAGACTGCATACTAAACATGGATAAACAAGGAAGACTATATGCCAAACATAAAAATTGCATGCCAAGTACACAGGATAAACGGATGTGATTGGAGTGGATACAAGGTACGCTTTACCCAATATGCACACACGCAAGAACATTTACAAGCCAGAGCATGAACTTTTCCTGTTTATTTTACTTTTTGTCATCCCCATGCCAGTAAGAAAGAAATTTGCTTCTAATCATTATCTGAAACACAAAAACAACTAGAAGACAATTTGATAAATTTTAATTTAATAAAATGAAAGCTTTCTAAATTACAAACGCGGATATCTAGCCAGCATAAAAATGGTTTTCCTTTTCACCTCTTTTTGCTGGCAGAAAACTACCACTGGGCGAGATGGTGGCACAAAGGGAACCACCCTCTGAAGCACTGTTGCTGGGTGGTATTTGGTGGCAATGATAAGGCTGCAAACCAAGTATCAAATCTAAGGCATGAGAGCTTATTAGCAACTGCAAATAGAAGCATGCGCTACACCAGAGGCCATTTTAAAACCCATGTATTTTAAGGCATGAACTAGTTATTAAAGCAGTCTACTATCCCAGGCCTGGCTTGCATGAGCATTCTTATCTCCTATTTGTAAATGTGTACGTAAAGTACACAGGGCGAATGAGCCTTATGACTGCTCCCAGTCCTATGGCTGGAAGTTGAGATAAGAACGCTCATGAAAGCCAGCCCCAACCTTTGTAACATAGGCCCTTGTACATAGGTGTGCGCTGCTCTTTTTCGCAACACATCTATTTCGACTGCTTGACTCAATAATTGCTTGATCTGCATCGTTTGGGCAAAGACTGATAATGTGATACTGATAATTACTGCAAAGAACAATGCTGGGGGTACTTGCTGTCTTATTCAAACATCCTCCTTGTGGCTGTACGCTCAGAGGTGTATACACTTAAATATTTCTTCCTTCACCTGTCTATTAATCTGGCCTTCAAAATTTCTGCTGCTTTTTTTGTTCTTTCTGTCTTGAGCTGTTTCCTCGCTTCTTTGTCTGCCTGAGACTGAACAGAAAATTACACTAATTAAAAAAAAAGGTGTCATTCCAGCACTGTCCCATGAATAAAAAGAATTATAATTCCTCACAGCTGTGATTTCTCTGTTATTTCCAAAAGGAAGCTGAGATTTGTCCCTAAAATAAGCTTCGATGTCTGCTTTTTTATATTCCTTTAAAGTCAACAGACTAAGGTAGTGTTGTTAAGAAGTGCAATAAACCAATGATGTTGGCATGCCAGCCTGCAGTGACAAAATGTTTAAATGCTAGATGTTAAGCTTATAAAGTGTGATCTACACATCTCCAGGAAAACATCATCACTTTATGTAAGTTTACCATCTGCAGCCTACCTGCTTGCACTCTTGACCCTTCCTCTTACGCCCTTCTTGTTTCTCAACACCAACCCCGGCTGTCTCAGCAACCTCCCTTCCTGCAAGATCCCCACTGAGGGTCCCATTTCTGACATCACCAGCCCTTTCAGGGCTTCCCTCACGATCAGCTGCACTTTTGTCACGCACATTGTCACTTGTGTCCACAGGGTCTCTTTCCATTGTCTCAGATTCCTGCTCTGCACCACATGTAGAAGATCCCAATATTCTGGGTTCTCCAGATGTCTCTGCCACACCAGTGCATGCTGGGACATTCTCAGAACATGTCCCAACTTCGCCTTTGCCTGAAAGATCATCTTCTTTCACCTGTGCCAGCTTGCTGAGTGGGAATTCATACAGATTTTGCATATGCTCTGCAGAGAAGTTGAAATATGTTGTCACCTGTCTATAAAAAAAATTAACATTTTTTTTTTGAAAAACAAATAATTGGACTGAAGGATGCTTTGGACATTTTCAGCAAGATTTTTATATCTAACAATTTCTATGTTTACATTTTAACATTATTGTGACACAAGTCACCACTGCGCACTCTGGCTAACACAGTTTGGCTTTTTAATCCCAGATGAGCTGTCAGGAACAGAATTTAAATTCTAAGGAATCACCATCACTATATCAAGATAAATGTACCATGTAAATAATCTGCAGTCCATGACAAACATCTGTGCTACTCTGCAATTTATAGCTGGATCCTTGAAAAATTACTTGCCATGGACTTTTCATTCTAAGAGATCCTAAAAAAGGGGAGAGGGCAATACACTTCCCCGCTGGCTGCTTACCTATTCATGTCATTTCCTGGATACAAATGAAGGACCTTTCCAAATCCTGTATCAAAAGCAAGTTTTAGCAATCAGGTATCATCTGACACTTTATGCTTTTTTCCCCCTAGCATAACAAAACAATGCAAACAAAACATGATTATAGAACAGATCTCTTCTGGAATCAAAACATTTTGAACTCATGTATTGTACAGACCAGCCTTTGGAGACCTGCCATATACACCTCTTGACAAAGCAACAAAACACTAGGGAGAAGCCAAACTTCCACACAGGACCGATAAAATTACATGTCATTTGCATGTGACTTCTTTTCCACAAATACTTTAGTCACTGAATATATCCTGAACAGTGTCCATCTCTTTTGCACTTGGCACATTTCTACATCAAAATCAGCTCAGACAGAGGACATACACCTACTACAAAACCTTGCTGCAGCTCTCTTTATGTCAGTATAGACTACACAAGTGATTCTCCCTGTACCTCCCATCCGCTCCATGACAGACCCAAGGACCAGACCCTGGCAAGACTCCACCACTGCAACTGTCGCTCCAGCCATCACGTTACCATAGCACAGAAGCTGAGAGAGGCTGTCAGCTCGAAGATTACTGAAAGTCAAGCCTGGATATTGATACGTTACTAGGTTGACCTTAATCAATATTTTTGTAGACCAAAACCAAATAACTTCTGGTATATTATTTGTGTTCATTACTTTCAAGCTCACAAAAGTGTTTCACAAAACAAACAAAATATTACCAAATTTTCCAGGGTGACTGCTTGTACACATCCAAAAGATGTTGAGCATTTGGTTCCAAAATGCGGAACTTCACAATGTGCCTTGAAGGAAGAAAGCAAAAATTAAACTTATCACAGTGTTAGTAGTTTTCATTTATAAAAGAGTTTAGGTAAGTTATAAATGATAATCTTGTTAGACAGGTGCTATATATACTGTCATTTGAGGGACAGTCTGGACGGTTGGGTTAAGTAATAAGAAGTGAAGAATCTGGAACGGTTCATTTTGAACTGCTACGTTTGTGAAACTGACCACTGCTTTTTCCCAATTCTTGATATATCTGTTGGATATGCCTCTGTAACAGCTGGCAAAAGACCAAACCACTGCCTCCACAGTCTCTTTATCTGTTTGCTGCTGCATCTTTATACAGTCTGCCGGGTCTTCACCCTGATACTCCCCTCACACTGACATGCCCAAGTAACAGGTTTCACATTACACCCTGAATTCAAAATGCACAATGCCACAAACTGTCACTCCACAGTTTCCCCTTCATGCAAAAATGCCTGCTTCCATGTCATTTTTTTTCTTCTTCATTTGTGTTGAATTTTACAATGAAAAAAGCCACTGAGCTAAGGCTTAAACTGGAAGCAGATGGCTATCGACTACAAACGTCGTGTACCACTGCAAATATTACCTGTATGCAGCCGTATACCTGCATGCATGCACGCACACTCATATGCTCGCCCTCTCAGTCTTGCGCATACACAGGCCCCTACAGGTTGCAATTTACAATGTTTTCAATTTATGCAGGCAAACCTTTTGCTCTTTTTCTTGATGTATTTCTCTTGAGAAAATTCTGTCTTGGTTCTGAAAGTTTCACTTTGTTCCACCAATTTTTCAACAATTGCCTGGAACAGATTTAAAAAGGACTGAGAGAAACTGTCTTAAGTTGTTTAAACTGTGTAAAATATAATCTTACATAAATTTTTATGGCACACCAGTTTACTGACCCTGATCTCCAATGTCACAAATTGTCAGCTACAACAACTCCAAGCACACGGTGTGCTCCAAAATCTCACTTCTAGCTTATATGTAGTTCTAATCCCAGTAAAAATTGTACTTCTGTGATAGTGTTAATTATCTCAGGCACAAGCAAACATGTTGTCATCCAAATTCCAGAACGTGAAATGAAGCTGGGTTACTGAAGCCCTCACCTGCCCACTCAAACCCCCCTCCTTCATTTTTATGATGTCTTGATGTGACAACTTCTGATTCTCTTCTGAACCCACCAAATCTCGATTGTCTTTTCCCGACTTCACATCTGTACAGACAATATGCAGCACGATCAAATGCAAATTTATTATACTTCCACCATGACAAGAATAATTAAAACCATGATTCGGGAGCAAAATGAATTATTCAGTCAAGAAGCTCAGACCCAAATGGAAGTTGAAATGCTTGTAGACATTGACAGTAATTAATTTGCTAGAATTTTTTAAAATGAAAAATTAAATACATAGCACAGGTAGTAGGTGCTTCCATTTTCCACGAATGTGTTTTATCAATATATATATCTATATATGTATTCATCCTTCTCTAAACACCAAGCATTTGTATTCAGTCAAATGGTAAAAAAAAAAAGCACTGGATACATCCCTTTGACTTTTGAAGGTATAACATGTATATGTATTAGCACTGCTCTACATGCATATTTATCATGCAATCATAACAAAAGCTGTAGGTAAGATTTTGTTCACATGGACACAGCGATGGTGACACAGAATAGATCCTCCGGTTCTTAGAATTGTTTACCTCAAAGTACACGCTACTTAAGAAAATATGGTCTGAGGCAGTACCTTCTCCTGCTAAAGCCACAACTGTGGGTGCACTGCTGTGTAGCACTGGAATAAGCTGTCCTTTCTCGACAGTAAACAAGGTCCCATATCGCTGTCCAATCAGCTGTCCTCCAGCAATCTTGGCTTTTTCAAAGAATATATTTCTGTAACATTTTAGAATTATCTCGTGTAGTAATTTAGCAAAAATTTGACACTATAAGTGTTTTCTAAAAACCTAGTACTGCTATTACGTATTAGATTTGCAAGAATTTAGCCCCAGTCACAGTCATGACAGTGTACTTTCTTTTTTCATCACGTTCAGTGTTCACTGTTGTCGGCAATGTTTCACGTCACTAACTTCGTCAAGCTCTCAAGCTGCTAAACCACATGTGTTAGGCAATGTCTACCACTAGCACCCTCAAATCCACCTCTTCTCCCTAACCCACACCAACACACAATGCGTTTGTATTGATAAGCCAGATCGACTGCGTAGAAAAGAAAAACCAAAAGTAGAAATACCGATGCTTTTTCGGTTCCCGGTTCAATCACCACCACGCACTCACCTATTTTTACAAATCTGAAACACTTTCGAGGTTTGGTCTCTTCTAAAAACCACATAATCGCCTTCTTGAATTAACCTCGGCTCAGTCATGGCTCCAACGGATTTCAAAGAAAATTCCGATGCTCCAATGTTTCAATGTAAATCTGTATGGTTTGAAGACCACAGCACATGCACCGGAACTACAGCAAGTCATTCTGATGATATAAGAACAGATTAATATAGTTCGAGCAGAATAATATATTCTTTCATATTATGAGACAGAATGTATCATATGACTTCTTAGTATAAAGTAGTTGATTGAAATACAAAACTTACAGCTGCTACCGCTTAATATTCCATTACAGTTTATTCTCAAATAGTTCTAAATGAAATGAAACCGCAACCGGAAAGAAGCTTGTCTACGACTCGTTGCTAGATCCAGAGAATGTTGAGATGTTAAATAACTTAAAGGAATTTACTGAGATATGGTTTAGAAAAAAATAAGTAAGGGGGAAACTGTAGTGTATAAAAGAACGCCAAGAGTAGGCAAGGAATATTCAGACGATCCATGAAGTTCTCCGCTCTGTTGCTGCGATTTGCATTTAGACCTTTCAAAACTTCTTTCGTTCCTGTACGATTAAAGGCAACCAGCTTGCGAGAAGGAAGATTGCGAACGATGAAGTTGGACACGCCAGTTTTTCACAGGCTGTTTACCCCAGAACTGGAACGATTAGAATCGCTCTTCTCTAAATATGGGCACGAGTTGAGGATTGCCGGTGGGGCCGTGCGAGACTTGCTGATGGATATACAGCCTCATGATGTGGACTTCGCTACGACAGCCACACCAGATCAGATGAAGGAAATGTTTGAGAAGGAGAGCGTGCGAATGATAAATAACAAAGGCGAAAGGCACGGCACGATAACAGCACGAATCAATGATAAGGTAACTGTAGACCCACTAAATGATACTGAAAAGGTTTGGTAAGCCAAAGGGTTTGGTATATTATGTGTGCATTGTTATTAATCAAGTCAATGGTTATTTTTTTCAAGGAATGAAGTAGGAAAATGCTATAGGACATGCAGAAACAAAAAATTCTCTTCTACATTTCACCTTTCCCCCCCCCCCCAGTCTCACCTTTGTACTGGGAGTGTGTGGGGGGCGGGGGGGGGGGAATTAACTGCAGACTATTACAGTGGATAGATACTTAAGTCTTACATCACTGCGACATTAGACAAAATTATATGCACCAGCGTCACATGTTCAGGAGCAATATAATATACAGTGTTGCTTAGGAGATTTGCCTGTGACAGAAGGGAACAGGGTGGTGTTCCTGTTTATCCTTATTCACAGCAAGGATGGCTATTCTTAAAACACACAAGGGCCAGCAGACAAGAGGCTAGGATTTCTTGCCCAGATTAATGAGGTGAGAATACCTCCTATGATCTGTTTACTAACATATGCATAACTGTGACTAGGGCAATTTAAAATGCTACGGCAAAACTGTAGCATGTTGTCTTTGATCACCGGAGCACCCATCCATATTTGGACATCATCCTTGGTCATGGCTCCCGGTGTAGTTGCTCACAGTCAGTAGGTTAATAAAACGTCTGGTGTACCGATGTCATTAATGTAATGTTTTAGTACACATAGCAGCATCTAGGGGAGGACTCATTTGTGACTATCGTTTATTTGCCAGCCATAAGTTTTCTTTGAGGTCCTTTAATTGTTCTTACAACTCAGACTCTGTGTTTTGGATATTTTGCAGGAGAATTTTGAAGTAACAACACTGCGTATAGATGTCACCACAGATGGGCGTCATGCTGAAGTGGAATTTACCCAAGACTGGCAGCTTGACGCAGGTCGCCGTGACCTGACCATCAATGCCATGTTCCTTGGTGAGTATCTTTCTTTTACCTTTCTGTGGAATTTGCTGCATTTAGCATTGACTGTTGTTTATTTGTTGTCCAGTAAAATTAAATAATGGTTTTATTAAAACCCCAAAGACAGAAATCCTTATGCAGAGTAAAGTGATCAGGCTTCTAACTGCTGTACCCAATGTAGGATGAGGTGACAGCAAGGAAATGGAACCAGAGTAATTAGTAATTACTAAATAATGCGAAGTTGTACGTTAAACTTTGTGAGGACAGAACATGCAACACAAATAGGTAAAAGCAGTAAACATTTGTATATAAACATGAGGATAGAGAAAGAATAATAATTCAGTGATGGTTTGAATTCGTCCTGGGAACTGTTTACATTAAATTTTTACATTCAAAATGTGCCTGTACCTTTTTATTTTTTGCAGTGGTTTTGATTACTTTTTAGAAAAAAACATGGGGGAAAATTGATCAGAAAGTTTTGTAAGAAAAGCTGCCATTGAAAGTGATCTGGATTACTTACTGGCAGTGGCACTGAATGGTCATACATGTACAGTCATGTTCCTCTTCCAGGTTTTGATTACTTTTTAGAAGACTATAAGTGGGAAAAAAATCTGAAAATCTGTCATTGCAAGTGAGAGGGATGACTGGCAGTCAGTCGGGATGCAGTCCTTTATGATCTTCATGCAGGTTTTGACGGGACCCTGTATGACTATTTCAATGGCAAGGAAGATCTCGATGTTAGGAGAGTCCGCTTTGTTGGGTCACCAGAAGAACGCATCCGTGAGGATTATCTTCGCATTCTTCGTTATTTCAGGTATTTAAACAATACAGTAGGACAAAGATGGAATAAAACCAATTGGAGAAAAGAGAATCATTGATTATATTGCTGTGTCCATTTTAATTTTTTTCACAGATTTTATGGCCGCATTGCCAAAGGTCCTGACTGCCATGAAGAGGATATCCTGGCTGCAATTAAGGAGAACAGGCATGGACTTGCAGGTGAGAGAGTAAACACAAATTGAAGACCTGGTCCTTGTAAAGACCTGGGAAATGCCTACTGCTGTATTACATGTATCGCATAGTTTTGTTACATGGTTGATCAATAAAAGCAAAACCTATATACTGAGGGAAAACTTTGCTGGCTTTTCCCCTCTATTTGAGGATTAAAAAAATCAGGATAGGGTTTATAATGTTGATGCTTTTCTGAAATTTACTAATCCCTTCAGTAGACAAGATTGAGAAGCAGCTAGAATTTTTTTCTTTCAATAGGTATTTCTGGTGAGAGACTGTGGATGGAACTTCGCAAGATTGTTTGCGGACGATTCAACAGGTCTATCATGGAGACAATGTTGAAGCTTGGCATTGGCCAGTATCTTGGTAGGAATTCTAATTATCCGTTAAACATTATGATTACATTGCCAGATTATGTCACAGTTGTAGTGGCACATTAGAAACGCTTGTTATTATAAAGATTGAAGGTTTTTCAGGGAGACAACAGAGGGTTTGTGAGCAAAGTTTGCCTCATCTGATCATTACGACTTATTATTTCTTAAACCCAGATATTTAAAACACAATTCAGCCATTTTGTTTCTAAACAAAGATTTGCTTCCCCTCTTCCCTGTGTAAAAGAGAGAGAGAGAGTTGTTTGCTGGACCATCGACAGGACTTTTATTTTTGCAATGATACTTTTGCAGGATTAAGTGATAAGGTGAACATTGAGGAATATCAGCGTGTTTGTGATAACACTACAGACTTGGACCCTATGCCAATTACCATGCTAACTGGACTTTTGACATGCGAAGATGATGTAAGTATTACAGTTTTGGATATGCAGCAATGGTTAGATATTGTTGTAGAGTGAGTACATTTGCGCAAATGTAATGATCTCTTGCTGCAGCCTCTTCTAACCATACTGGTTCCGTAATAGCAGCAGCACTTTGTCAACTGTGGCAAGACCGGCTACGCCTAAAACCATGTGCTGATCTGCCAAATAGCCAAGGAGAATCAAGTGTGCATCTCAGTTCGCAAAGTTGACTGCAGTACTTGCTGCATTCAAATATGCCACAGAAGAGATCGAGGAGATTAACCCAATGTTCCCTGTAGCGTCACCGTTGCGCTTGGATTTTGGCGCTATGCTTACTATTTTGCGCCGACTAAAAACACGAAAGTGGTTCACTGGAAAGGGATGTCACTCGTGTTTTCCTATACTAGAATCATTTCTCTACAGAGTTCCTTCCCTTAGACCACAAACTTAGACAGGTTTTCAGAGTTCTGTGCTCTTCCATGTGCTACTTCGTTAGTGGGCAAAATGACCAGCTGCCATTTGCAACGTTGCGCATTGTAGGATGGTCGGAGCTTTTTAGTTAAAATGCAAGCGATTTGCATTGCTGCGAGTTCCACACCTTCCTACAAAAGAGCTACTAGTCTCCAGCCAACCAGCATTCACTGCAGACACATCACAATGTCGGCTTGGGGGTTCATACAGCACAACCATCAAAGTGCTGAACCCTATTTATGCACTTCACAGATCCCAATTTTTCACTTAACGTAGTCCAAACTTTTGCAAAGTTAGCCAATGCTTTGGTAGATTATGATATAGTTCAAGTCATGTGGAGTTGTATTCATTACATGGTTCATTTCAAAATCTCCTTTAAATTCACTTTCAGCATTTGTTAAAATGTTTAAAACATTTTTTAACATGTTAAATAATAGAAACAAAGTCTTTGGGAGAACTCTGTGTTGCAAAACTTTTTTTTTTAATGACAGAAATAGTAAATGTAACATTCTTTAAAAATTCAAAGCGGTGTTTACTTCAGAAATTGTGAAACACTATACAGTGTTATTGTTAAAATGGACCTTTGTTCTTGTAGTTAAACCTCAAGACATTTTACACTTGTTTAGTTGATTCCCTTTTTTCCCTTCCATCTAGGTGCAGAGGTTGAATAAACGCTTAAAAATGGCAAGTGACGAAACCAAGACTGCATCCTTTATTATTAAGCATCGTCAAGACAGCATTGACTCTTCTAATCCTATGCGATTCTGCATGGACTTGTACAATGACAGTATTGGCAAGGAAAGTAAAGTCAAAGACAGAATTATAGAGCTCTTGAAGTATAAAGGAGAAACATGCCTGCTTGAGAAGTTTGTGCACTGGACTCCTCTGAAGTTTCCAGTCTCTGGCCATGACCTCATTATGATGAACACCCCAAAGGGACCCATCTTTTCTAAGGCATTGCATGAGCTGAGGCAAATATGGAAGGCTAGTAATTATTCTATGTCAAAAGAAGACCTGTTGAGTCAACTGCCCGAAGTTCTGACAAAACTAAAGTGATGCTGCCTGACGAGTGTGTGTAGAGGGTATGGTGTCTTACATGGCAGAAACGAAAGGGTTTCTGAATCTGCAGGCAAAGGCGGAGCATATATATCTGAAACTCTACAAGGGAACCATGTAGGTATCAGAATGTATAAATTGTGTCGCCGACTTGTTGCATGGCCAGGTGAATAAAGTATTAGGTAGTTAAAGTATTGGGTGTATAATTTTCATTTTGGATTTTTTTGTCAATTGGCTTTAAAGCAGAATGTCAGCATTTGACAATGCTGCAAAACCTCCATTTCAAGAAAAGATAACGGAAATTGTAGTTCAATGAGATCTATGCAGGGAAGGATAAGCCTCACTGATCAACTTTGTTGCTTGCACCAGCCATATTCACAATGTCAAACAACCATACCGAAAAGTTGATTTGCAGTATAAATAGGTTTATTTGTATAAAATGATTACAGGTTTGCATTTCAAATATGCAGCAAAATGGAAGTTACCAGGCTTTATATAGGTGTGTATATTATCATATACACAATAAAAAGTTTTGTAGGCTCTGGTTTCATTATTTACACAATATTTATCAAATACTTAATCCAGTTGCTCTGGGCTCTTGCATGTTTCTATTTACAAAGAAATCCTATATTGGGGCCTTTTAAAAATGGACAGCAAGTGTCACACAAAGTCACTCCTGCTAATATCTCCTGTTTCTTTAAAATTCCTTCCAGTCAACAGAGTTCTGCTGCAAATAAGCATAACATAAAACATTGCTTAAATAATGGAATGACCACAGCATGTGTTTTGCTACTGAAACTAAATCAAGATTTTAATCTGAAAGAGGACACAGTTTTCAAGTGATATATCGCCAGCTTTGTGCTTCCATGCACACATTTGTGGAATGCTAAATTGTTCTGTTCTGTGCCACTGAACGTACAATCACAATCTATTCAGGCAAGCAGGAAACATTTCAGTGCTGAAATATCCAGACCAACATTAGACCCGTTTTAACTGCACTTACGGACAGCACAAAGACAAATCACATAAGATGTCTGGTTCCCAGCAAACAGAAGAAAGAGCATTTTTTTAATAACTGAAAGATTGCCAAATGGAAGATACATTGGATCCAAGTCGCATCCAACATTATGCAAAAGACCATGGGGGCGTTTTTGTAAAATCTGCAGAAAAATTACTCCAGATGATCGACTTGTATGAAATTTATTCACAATGGCCAAATGAAAAACTAGCAATGGATCAGTCCGATTTCCTCAAAACTAATGATCAAAAATCTAAAAGAGAAACCCTTCGTTTATCTGCTTAGATTTAATGTTTTCATCCATTTATACATAGATACAAGATATGCTACAAAGGAGGAAATTCCTCAGAAACAAAAATGACTGGTATCTCAAACATGAGATGAAGGCAGGTCTGACAGCTTATGAAGTGAGCTTTGCCAAAACATAGGAAGACAGTTGATTTTCTCATTCCTTCAGTCCCCACCCAGCTAAGTCAACTTTGGATCCAGCCACTCGTGCAAATACTAATAGCATAAAAAGGCAAGTTTTCCAGAATTTATGTCCAATTCCAATAAAACATAGTCACAACAGGTGAACAACAGAAGAGCTATAGTCAGCAAAATGCACAGCTCTGTCTTGATCAAAGCACAACTTTGACAGCAGCAGCACATTTAGAAAATCAGTAAAGAAGGACCCAAGGCATTTTCTGTCGTGCAACAACCACAGACACAAACAGGAAAATTCCCAAACACATTTGTCTAAAACAAAAAGCCTAACTTCACAACCATTCTGTCTTCAGCACACAAATGTGGGAAAAAATCTGGAAATAATACAAAGTAACAAATTAGGTGTCCAAAGAACAAACACAATACCAGTGCTAGCGCTGCATTAACAAAAAGGAGAAAAATGTTATTCAGGATATTAAAAGTATCACAACAATTTCAAATGCAGCCAAGAATTACAGAGAGCACAACCAGTAGAGTTGTAATAGATTTTTTCCCCATCAAATTACTGTACATTAGACCAAACTACTGCAAATAATATCACCTTTCCAAATCCCCCTTGATCCCCCAACACTCTCCACCGGTTACTTGGTCCAGCAAATGTTTGTCGTCATGCACACATGCCCCCCCCCCCCAAACCCCACCCTTCTCCCCTCCTGATCCTTTTTCCATATTTCTCTCACTTGCTCACATCAAACTGTCAGAGCACTATCACATTAACTGAAGTCACCACTTCATTCTGTCGCAGCCTTAATGATTTTTTTCTAAGACATTGTTTTGATTCACAAAAATTCTATGAGCTTTGTCTTCTTATACACTCTGTTCACAACCACTGCCTATGAATGCATTATTTTCCTACTGATATGACTGATACAATGCTCACAGGGAGAACACGCTGCCAGAATAACACAATAAAGACATATTTTCTACAGCAAAATACAAGCAGTCTGCAAGAAGATGGGTTTTTACCAACTGATGCATCCTTGTAAAGAAATATATATTTTTTTTTTACCAAAGACCATTGCTGACTGATACTTTTTAGCTAATATTAAAATGGGGTAAGCAAGATTTAACAAATGAAGTAATCTGTCAACCCACTTACGCAATGTTTTGTAGTCTGTCCTCTCCATGCTTTGGAATAATACAGAATTCTGTTGCCAGGCACTCTCGCCACCATTTCTTCACCAATAAATTTTGTTAAACCATATCCACTTGCACAGAAGAATCTTATCCAATCTTCCTACACCATACGACTAAATTTAAAACTGATCGTGTGGATATGTTAATGCATCCAGATGTGCGTAGGCCTGCATGCACCAACTCGTGCGCAATTATCATTCACCATTTTGTGTGAACAAATCAGCTAGTCGCTTTGTATTCTGTTCTCATCAAAGCAATTGAAACATATGGGTATGTCATGATTATGGGATTCTGTTTCAAGTACATATGGTCTTGAAAAAAAAGTATATGAAGTACCATCAATATATCTTCCCCAATCAGGTAATAACTTATAAATCACAAAATCTGCAGTTCTTTTCAAGTATGTTACTCATGTTACCGTGATGGGAGTTATCTTTTTTTCTTAAAAGAAGCCAAGCGTTACAACAGAACATAAAAATCCTTAAGAACAGCGAAAGATCTATAAGAACGGCAAACAAATGCTGACGTATAGCTTGTTAACCTTGTATGCAGTGAATTTATCCCCAAACTGCTGGTTCCATAAATCATCCTAGCGCATATTCATCGTCATAAAGGAAGCTGTATGCAGTCGTCAGCTCTTAATAGAAACATGATCCATTCTTTAACACACCTTTCATTTGTTCTCTTGATGAATGAACACCTTTCACAGGAAGTCCAGCACACCTGAACACCTTTTCCAAATGCTCTCAGTTCATCTTCCAGACATACCTTGCATATTGTTGCAGGTAACGTGTTTCCCAACGACAACAGGTCCCTTCGAAATCTGTAAGTTCGTTTACATCCACCAATACCATCATAAAACACAACAGATTGCTAAACCATGTGTGTGCTCAAACGAGTAGCCACAGCACCAATATGAAATACAAAGAACTCAACCAGTGGATGGTCAGTTTAACACACATCTTCTACTGAACATAAACAGTCTCCGAGTAGGTTTTCAAAAGGCATCGCTCCTAGTGAAAACTGAAGATACTTATGCACGTAATCCCTGACCAAATGAAATGTCTTGGTGCTGATCAAACACAAAAAGTTGTTCTGACTATGCTTCTAGTTACTGGGGTGGGGCGGTGACGGGGG
>SMGT01000513.1:112712-135094 GCA_004794575.1 Lanistes nyassanus | reverse complement strand
GGGGGGGGGGGGGGGGGGGGGGGGGGGGGGGCAGGAACCAAATTATATAGTTTGCTCCATTTTGAGTCAGAAGAGAGGTTTGCATCATTTCTTACACACAGTGCAACACACAGCAGTCTGGAAGTAGTTACACATGCTGGTCACCAACACATGAATGCCTAGTGCAACTGAACTAGCCTGCCCATGATCCCACTGTCCACAGTACAAACCGAAGACTGTCCACTCCGCTCCGTTGTTGCTACATAGGTATCCAGCCCTTGTACATGATCACAGAAGAAGACCTGGTGTGTCACATAATGCTATTGTCAAGCCAGTGTGAAGGCACCCATTGTGGTTCGTTGTCAATGCGAAAGATTTCCTGTTTCAGCTCCTCAAATGTGCGTTCAATGTCCATGTTAACAATGATGACATCAAAGAGATGCCCATACATTTCTTCCATTTCTCTCCCTTTCTCTATGATCTCCTTCAGCTTCTCATCCTGCAATAAATAAATAGTATAACCAATTGTGTTATAAATGAAAAAAAATGGCCTGCCTCTACTTACAGGTGGGAGAGTGGGGAGGTGTGACAACAGCGTTTAAATAGGAAAGAAAAAACACCTGACCAGCAGTTTGCTGGCAAAAGACATTTAAATGTTTCTGGCTGCATCACATTTTTTATGCTCTGTATTTCAAAAGATCACCCATAAACAAGCTTGGATGAAAGATGTCGGTGCTGCTTACAGTCGGCCGATGTTTTCCCAAATCCAGATGTAGCTGCTGCAGTTTATCCATGTTAGGTGGACAGATAAAAACTGTGTATGGCTTGAGATCTGTGTTCCGCAACACCTTCAGGGACTGGAAAAGAAAACCAGCAGATTTTTCGTGATTTTCTTTAATAAAGAACAAACGAGGACCGAGCGCTTAAATGTCCATGTTAACAATCTGCGAAGTTCCTTTCTTTCGGCCCTCTCTTTGCTACGTGTTTGGGTACGGTAAATTTGGGTACGGCTATGTTTGAGCGCTGTTTTTCTTTCTTTTTTGGTTTTTATGTTTTTAATGGCACTTTTCATGCTATTATCCCTTTCGCCTCCAAAAGGGAAGGTGGGGTGGGGCATATATGCTGAAATCAAAACATAGGGATTGCATTCTCAAAAAATGTATCATGCAAAAAGGTTGGGGTTTTTTTTTTTTGGGGGGGGGGGTCAGTAAAGAATCTGCATGTGACAACCCATGGAAAGTCTCTGAAGGCCTAATGCTTTTTGATCTAAGGGGCTCGGCCTACAGACCATTTCCTCTAAAAATGAAAACAGCAAGATAACAGACAAGTAACTTTTAGTGAATGGACCAGCAGCACATGAACGTAACACGAGTCTGTACACAGTTTGTTTTCATGAGAACTGTGGTCAGTGTAACCACCCAAAAGCCGATTTCACTTCAAGCTTCATTGGGAATGTAAGTGTACAGAGAAATCTCGGAAAAAGATGATTAGATAAAACCCTACTCCCTCTCATCTCCGTCATGAGAAGATAACCAACATTAACCCATCTTTCATAATAATAATATATTTTAATGCTTACCTTATCACAAAAACGAGGTGAGAAGATAAACCATATTAATCCTTACCTCTGGCTCTACGTTCAAGATGCACTGCTTCCCCTCGCTAATGACCTGTCTCACAGCCTGGAAACTAGTGCCATACAAGTTGTTCAGATACTCGCCATATTCTAAGAACTTGCCGCTCAAAATGTCTGCCTCAAACATTGAGCGTGTGATGAAGTGGTACTCTTTTCCAGCTTGTTCACCGGGCTCTGGCGCACGACTCGTGTCTGCAAAATGAGGCCATTTTTGTGATCAGTGGTTCCCATCACAGGAGTGATACAACCTGCAGCTTGTTGGGGGCAGGGCACTATTCAATACATAATAGGCATTTACACAAAACTGCAGCAGGTCCCACCTGAACAATTTCTTCCCATGCCTGCCAATTTATTTTATTTTGAACTGTGGACAAGGGACCATAAAAGAGAGCCATTCAGGCAGGTAACTCACGCGGCACAGCGAAGGCAAATCTGTCACAATCCCACTGCATCAAACGATTCCGAAGTTCTTGCCGGCCCACGTCAGGTGGCCCAATCAGCACTATGGGACGCTTGCGATTTGGTTGGGGATAGTATCTGGTCACTTCTTCGTAAGTCAAGATCTCTTCAGCTTCTAGCAAACAAATAATCAGGCTTTGTCACACCAAACAGGTCATGTCACACTGAGCTTTCTCAAACTGCACCCCAACAGAAAACAATTTATTTTAACACCTCTTTTCAGACAAAAACACAGATAAAATGTATTTCCTTCCAATTTTCCATGTATTGTCTTTAACTTGTCTGGAACAACAGCATTTCACAAAGGAATCTGTTCTTCATTCTCCCTGTGCTTCTAGCCTGTCCCTTAAGTACACTACTGTTCACCTCTCACCTTCACTCACACTTGCGTTGTACAATGGCTTCTTCTTTTTCTTCTTTTTCCTTTCCTTTCTTCCACATGCACAAACCCGACTTCGCTTTTTATTCTCTTTGATCTCTGCCTGCAGCTGCCGCCGTACAGTTTCCCGTCTGCAACACAGGGTGTGATGATCTTCACTCTAACTTACATTTACAAAATATTCTTTCATTTCAACAGACAAGCAGTATGCAAGGCTTATTTAAAGGAGACAGTCTCAGTCTACTGTCATATAAGTCATCATAAAATCAGAAATGCTAAGATCTGACATAACCTCCTCTTCATTACTTTTCCTGAACATCCAACGACAGACTTACTGCTCTTGGAACGAGCGACTGGGGATGAGGCCAGCTAGTGAGTGGTGCTCCTCCTCCCCCTCGCGATGGGCCTGCCACCAGTTTGGGTCCGACAGCTGGATAGCGAATAAGATGTCACCCTTTAAAAACGAGATCCCCAGCTCTCGACAAGGGATGTATGGATCTTCTTCGGGGTCGTAGTTGAACATGGCACGTAGGTGCATCTGAAAACAGGAGAAAAAGGAATGAATTATCCTTCCCACCAAAGCAGTTTTGTACAAATGCTTCCTTGGTCTGTCTGCTCTGTATACCCCCATCCACCACCACCACCACCAGCATGCTAACTGTCAACTGACACACTCAAACCTATCTAAATAAAGTGTTCATTTAACTCAACTGCCTTTTTAGTCCTCTTCATACTCAGAACTTCAGAAAAGTAAACCTACTTTCTGATAAAGAATTCTTCCTCTCTTTAAACTTATCTGTCTTCTCGCAGTCCAGAGCTGAACACAGCTGTCAAGCAACTGCCAGTGAGAACAGCTGCACCTATTATATCATCTTTTATTTAGCAGAGCTAAAGACATCTGTCTGCTTATGATATTCCTTACAGCATCTCAACTTCCTGAAAGCTGCTGTAGTGGCTTACTCTATAGGATACAAGGAGCTGATGATCAACAGGAAAGTCTGAACCTTACACAAAGTGAACTGGAGTAATGTGCACCCTAGTTTGCCTAGGAAAGTTCAGGAAAGCTATAACCAACCAAATCAGGCTAGACCAGACTATGCCACCAGTAACTCACAACAGTGTCGGATACTGCAGATGGTGGCTCCACACAGGAATGCCCAGGGATGATCATGAAAGTGATGGTTCCGGACATGTTAGCCTGTGAAAAATAACCACCATGTGAAGCATCAACTACTACAGCAAGACAGAAGTGCACAACTGTAGGCTGACCTGTTCACAAACGCATTGTTACCAATCAAGGAAGCTGCCTAAAAATAAATAGGCGCTGCATGGGAGTATATAAGTTGTTTTATCCCAGCATGTTGAGTAAAATCAGCTTTTACCAACCCCACAACCCCCCCCCCAAAAAAAACCAATGAAACAACTTACAGCATGTGCTTCTGATGCTTGATATATTTTCTGCAGACACCTCTACTTCATATACAGTTTCTTACTGCTCAAAACCTCTCCCAGGTTATCTGGATATTACTCACCAGAATCTCTGACACTTCATTCACGTTCTTTCCACGCATTTCTATTCCATTCACTTCTAAAATCTCATCTCCTTCATGAAGCAGACCTACACAGAGATAAATTTTTAAAAAATTTAAATTATGACATATTCAAGAGAAACTGCCAACAGATGGAGGCTACATTAACTATCAGCAACAAAAATGATCTATCTCTAGTTCCACGAACTTAAAAGAGCAAAAGTCAAAAGTTAAAGCAATGTGCACAACAACACTTTAATCTTTGCACACAACCAGTCATGACAACGAGACCTTTCTATCTTTTAAAAAAACATTTAAAATTTCCCTGCACAGCAGTAACTCTAAAGCCAGATCACTCACCACTTTTTTCAGCAGCACCTCCTGTGACAATGCGTGCTACAATAACAGAGTCTCCTTCGTTTTTGACTGTGGCTCCCTGATGACAGAATGACACTGATACATGAGATAAAACTCACACATCCTCTCAAAAATACTATGGTTGCATGTACAATCACATGGTCATTTAACTGTTCTGTTAGAAATTACCCTCCTGCCAAGTCTAATCTTCCATCATCCTATTGAGGATGTGGGAGTACAGGTGTTGGTTTAGAAGTGGATCCTCCTAGAGGTCCACAGTATCTTGCTCTTTGAAGTGGGACTAAAAATTACGGAACTGTTTCGGCGACTTTGTTCTTTAAGCTGCAGCTGTGCACAAAACAGGTAAAATTTTCTTGCACAAGTCATGCATGACACAAGTAAAGCAGGCAGGTGCAGAAACTCATGAACTCATGAGAAAGCCTCACCAAGAAAGTTGAAAAAATTTTTAAACTTCCTCACAGAATCTCACACCCTGACACCACATTTCCGGATGTAAGGGACAAACAGTGGAGATGCTGTTTTATTTTAAGAACGACAGTGTTGAGATCAGAAAAACTAAAACACCAGCTCACAAAATAAAGCCAGCACCAACATGGTCACTTAAACCACAACCAATCTGAAGGCTGTATTACTTGACAATCCAGATTCTTGCATCAACCAGCCAACACAGTATGAGGTCATACAAGGGTTATCACACAGTAGATGTTCAGCTGTGCTCGGGAATGTTTACTGCCACATGACATCATTTGTAACATCTCAACTTACTGCATATACTGTTTGGCACAAGAATAGGAGTTAATGAGTACATCAATTTTAATGCACAGCTTTAATGATCAGGTATTCTCAGAGAACACAAGTAAAACTTCTTCAAAATGTTATTAGGAAAAAGGAACACCTGCCACCACTCTGTTGGCAAATCTTGGCAACAGGCTCTCTACAGTGGAATAAGTAAAACACAATGTTTTGGCTCCCATTCATATTTAATAAGGAACAAATGAGGACAGAGCGCTATAAATCGTCAAATGACAACCCAACAAAGTACTGGCAGCGCTAGACACAACCGTATGCTGACGTATGCAATCAAGGGAGCCTACTGTTCCAGATGTGACTATTGTCATGTTTGTCCTTCACCATCCCTTTCATGGCCCAGTGGACTGGTCACAACTCTTATCAAATATGTTGTGGTAACTCTCCTTCATTCTCCAATCCCCCCCAAAAAGAACCTTGAAAAAACTTATTTAAAATCTGAGTCAAAAGCATTTATGCCAAAATAAGAAATGTTGAACCCATATGGACTGTGAAAGACTGCCTATTATCTAGGCCTTCTCTCAAGCAGCCATTCTTTATCATCAGCAATCTTCCTCCCAGCAAACAGAACCAACCAGCACAATCACCCTTTTTCCCTCTCCCCACTATCAACAGCCCACACAATGAATCCCCCTTCCTCCCCCCAACCATCAACAGCCCACACACTGAATCCCCTTTCCTCTCCCCACCCTCTGGTAAAGACAATAGAAACCTGAAGCTGCAAAATGTCAACATTAAACAGGCAGACAGATAGCAGGTGCCCTTAAGAGATAGCTAGCATTCTCAGCTTGAGAACTTCACTCCAGAAGCCCACCATGGTATTTTGTCACTGCTGTCCTCTCTGGCTTACTAAGGACTCCTTGATACATAAATATACCCATCCCAACCAGCACTGTGCTGGGGCATTATTTTTTTTTTTTTAAACTGAAGGCCACCTGATAAGGCAGGGACACTGTAGGTATTCGTGAACTGTGTGTTACAGTATCACAAATTATGTAATTAATATTTGTGCACAGTCTCAATGATACATATTTTTTCTTTTTGTCTATACATGTATTATGTTAATGTGTTTATTATGTGTGCATCCCATTCCCACATATGCTGTGTTAGATTCACCAGCATTATATAAATTTATGCAATATGTTCCTTCATTGAATAAAGACTGGCAAGAATTATAAATATATATATATATATGGCACTTCGCTTGCATTGTAACATTACAATATACAGTGCTGACCAATTTCAAGCATCATGACACTGACAGTGCATTTATAATTTTTTTTTTACTAACTGTTACTCAGGGATCAGCCTGGCAGAAAAGGAAGATGGGTCAACTGAGCCCCTCCATCACATTTTGATGGTCCAATAATTTGTCAATGACATGCAGTAGCATCCAACACAACAAAAAAATATATTATTCCACTTCACAAACTTAAATATCTGTGGGTGAGCTAATAATATCAAGACTTGCCAGCAACAAAATGACATAAGTTAAAGACGTCATTTTATGTTTACGATCGGCTGACTTCAGCTTCTGGCAACCAGCCACTGACTGCTTCTTTTGTCTTCTACTACCACCCAGATTTACAGCCTGTGCAAAGTAAAACAGGATGCAGACAAACTGGATATTAAAATCTTGCCTTGTGCTGGCTCACTCTCCCTAGTCCCCACACACAGGACTGGTGTCTGTCTCTACAAATGGTACAGCTCTACACCACCACCACCACCACACACACACAAAACCATGTGTGGCCCCGATATAAAACGATTCAAAAGTAAAAATGAATGGTGAGTGATGTATTAAAATTTCTGACTGAATTTTAGTGATTAAAAGATAAAAATAAATAATGGTCCTCATATGTGCCTGGCGATTTGGGGCCTTTCAAAATATTGATGAGAGGGCGACAAAAATCTCTAGTATGCTGAAAATTTTCTGTAGTGGAAGCTCTGCACAAGACAGGATAGTGAGGTCAAAACTGCTAGGGTCAGGTTTTGATAAACCAGCTCTGTTCTGGGTGCTTGTATCAGGGCAAAAGTGTCTGTTTAACAGCTGGCCTCCTCACCCTCTCCTCTAAAGCCAAGTGGAGGCTCCCTGATAATAATGCAGCTCAGGGGGGTGAGCAAGTGGAAACCTGTCTGGCTTTCCTATCTACCAGGTTTATTTCCTGGTACATCATGCCCACTGTCATGTGTAATAATGTGAGCTGCCAACCTGCACATTTCAGCCTCTAGTTCTTAAAGTAGTTCAACACATGCAGAGGCCACATAAATAGCTTAGCCCCCACCCCACCCCCTTTTCATGACTCACAAACAGGAATAAATCAACTGATGGTTTTAAAACAATGATAAAGAAAGCTTCAGCAAAATAATGTTTTTCCAGCTTTTGGTTAAGCCATCCTGCTCATTTTCCGTCACAGATGTAGAAATCAGAAATGAAATCAACTGTACAGCACTGGACCTGCATAATAGTTTAAAATACGACACTTTCCTCCAAGGGACCAGCATGGATATATACAGTAAAACCTCCCAATTCAGACCTTCCCTATTACAACCCCCTCTTATATCACGGCAAAACTTTTTTCACAGGCCATGCTAGGTTACACTACAATACATTTACTCTCTATTACAATTAGTATTAAGACCCATCTCAGTTAAGACCTGATTCTGGTGCATTTTCAAAAGTCTGAATAGGGCAGTTCTGCTATCTATATTTATGTGTGGCACGGGAGTGGGAGGGGGCAGCCGCAACCAATGCAGCAGTGGACATCCACTTGCATAAAGACTCCTTAAAACTGTGCAGATATGCCCTCCCTTTCTAAACAATAGCAAAGAACAAAAAGCAACAACAAAATTAACGCAAATCCTGTAACTCACTCTTTCATATATGCAATTTTGTGATTACATGCAGAAGAGCTGATACACCAAGCCTAAAACTGATGGAGATGTCACAGATGGAGGTCAAGAAACCAAACAAACAAACAAAAAAAGTCATGCGGGTCAAGACCACAGTAAACAGCAGATAACAACTGACCAAGTGCTCGTTGGTCTTCTCCAGGTGAATGATCTTGACGCTGTCCTCACCATGCTGGAGAAGAGGGTAGTCCAAGTCTGTCTCCTGACTGTGCAAGATAGGCTGGGTCTCGCGCTCAGCCACCTCATCGTGGGCCTTCAGCAGGCTCTGCAGCATTAACAGCGATAGTGTTAGCTCAGGTCACTGATGCCATTGTCATTATCATCATCATAATCAAGAAACCGCGAGGAATGTTAGAAAGTGGGGGGGGGGGGGGGGGGGGAAATACAAGACACTGGGGACAGAAGGGAAAAAATTGTCTGCCTGCACAACCATCTCAATAAACAAATCAATATCTCAACTATCTTAATTCAAGGCAAATTTGGTACCAGTGATTCACTCATACCCAAGTTACGAACAAAGTATAAGTGAATAACTGGTACCAAATCCTGTAACTACACAGTCATTCTCAAACAATAAGTTATATCAAAGACAGTGAGCCAAAAATAGAAACATTCCAACTCTGGTCGTCAGTGTTGTTTAGACAGATCTAACTGCTGATGAACTTCAGGTCACTTAGCTTCCAGTTGCAGCCCTTTACATAACAACCACAACCTTCTGTTAGTGCTGTTAAGGCTCTGGGAACAGCCTGATTGCACCCATTTCACACATGCATGTTAACTGTGAAATGTTTTCAAAAATTCTACACAGCTCTATTACCTGCTCTCTACAAAATAAAAAAAAAGTTACAAAAAGTCTGCAGTGGGTTTGAAACTCCCACTGCTCCTATTTACTTTTACAGGTTGAAAACAACTGACCAGCAATGTCATCTAGAATTCCAGCTACACCTGTAGCCCTTCTGTTGCATCACACCCGACCGTCTCAAGCTACTTTTCTCCTCTTCACACATCATACCTGACACAATCTCGAAGCCACTTTGGTCCCTTCTGGACTACTGCTTTAGCTACAGCTCTCTGGTATCAATAGCCAGAGGTGGTTTTGCTTACAGTTCCTCGCTTTGCAAATCCAGCCCTGACATAATGTTTTGTGCTCAAAGAGTGAAGATTCATCTCAGCAAACCCTTCAGTACCACCTGTTGCAGCAGCAAACCTCTGCTATGCCTTTGGTTTCCAAAAATTTGGAATGTTACAGAGGCAACACCTGTGTGTGAATGTGTGAGCATGTGTGCTACTTCCCAACAGCACTGGCTCCTTTCTTTACCCCCGCAGTATCTATGTTGAAAGACTAGCTGCTAAATGATTTATTTCAATTATTATACAAAACAATCCCTCAGAAATTATCATAGTAAAAGCTATCTGTACTTGTCTTTCGTTGGGAAACAAGTATGCACTATGTATAAGCACAACTGCACTTTCACACATAATCCTGTGCTCCTCCTTCAAACACCAGAGAGAATTACAGTGACAATGAACTGCCATAAAAAGGCCACCTAAAACAATCTTGGCTTCCACCCACCCCCCAAAAAACGCAAAGGCTCCAACAAACTTGAATTAGTTTTCACTGAGAAAAAATGAATGACACTACCACACAGAGGTCTTATCACTTGCCTTCATGTGTGGTTTGCTGAAAAGATGTATCAGTTCCTTCATGGCTGGTTCGTTGCTCCTGGATGGAGAAGACGACCGCACGTCCATGAAGAGCTCGCGTGCATCTGTCCTGACAGGTCGAGGACGAGGCGACCGAGAGGTGATGTCCACCATCTTCTGATGCATGACCACTGCCTGCTGAAACTGGGCATTGTGAAACAGGGTCTTCAAAAATGCCACATCATGACCACCTGGAGTGGTGCTGGTGTTGTCGCCAGTGTTGAGACGGTTGCGTATGTGATGTAGAGTAGACAAGAGGTCCTCTATGCCTGCAGAGATGCCACAAAGCTTTAACCATCATATAAAGCAGCATCAGTGTGCATATGGCTGACCAGTGCTTGTACAAGCATACAGATCTGTCTACTTTCAATTCAAGGACCTAAAGGCTCTCATTCTGACAAACACATACATGCCTTCCACACATCTCTGCAATTTTAAGATGAGTTTCTAATCATTTATACAATGTCCTGAAGTTCGTATGAAAATTTTATTTTACCTAATCTAAACCAGCATAAACTTAGCTACATTTGCATTCTGCTGTGTTTGTCTGACTGATTGAACTATATTTTCAACTACAAATTTCTACAATTTTTGCTAAACATCAAAAACTGAAACTGTTAAGCGTCCAAGCCATAATGTGCATGCTCTCCATTCTGTTCCACCTCTATACTGCAAAACCATCCTACCTGCATTTTTCTTCAGGTAACGTTCTCTAGGCTGCACAAGAGACAACGGTGCTCTATCCACATCATCAGCTGCCCCATAGTCATCCTCAGCATCGTAGGCTGTGTTGACAAACCCAGTGGGAGAAGCCTGTGCGTCTGGCGGGGCCACACGTCGGTTCTCCAGTGCCTGGAGTTTCTTGGATCCACGCAGCGAAGCTCGCAGAAACTCTTGCTCCTGCTGCTGACGGCTTTCCTCTTCCCGGCGCTTGCGCAGGTCCTCCTGATGTTTGCGCAAGCGCTCCAGCTGCTCCACGGTGGGTTTGGGCTGTGAGCTGCTACCCACAGCAGCAGCCTCCAACACCACGTTGTCAGTCTTTGCCCTATCTCTCATCGAGTCTGAAAGTTTGCTAGGGGTGGTGGGGGGTACACGGGGGATGCTGGCTGGAACACCAGCAATTGAGGAACTTTGCAGAGAAGGAGGCGGTGGTGGGGGATACTTGGGTGGGGTTTTGATGGCACCAATGAAACTGTCTGGACAGTCAATGGCCATCTCTCTGTGAGGACCAGTGTCACTATATTCAAAAGAGTTCTGACCACTGTGCTGGAAGACAACCTCAGACTCTGGATCATACAGAATGATGTCCTGAGAAGTGTGGTTGAGGGAGTTGTGGCTCACAGCCTTGCCATTTGAGGACAGCTTTCCCCGGCCTACCAGATCTTCAATCAGCAGGGTGTCGGGGTTGCTGTGGGCTTTGTTCATATTCCTCTCTTTCTTCCCCTTGCCCCCTTTCCCCTTACGTGGCGCTTCCTTCTCCATGACGCCGTTCATTTCCATATCCTCCACACTACCATTGGCACTACCACCACTGTTCCTCCAGGAACTGGACTTTCGCTGCTTGTCGGCCACAGGCATTGACAAGGACTGCACTGAGTTTTGTTCCACCAACAGAATTTCCTCTTCTGGCTCCTGATCTGTATCTTCCTGCTGCACAAGTGGCTCTTCCTGTTTGTGGCTCTCGCTAGGTTCTGCACAGAAAGATGTCACACCTTCTTCTCCATATGCAGAGGCCCTGGTCATATCAACAGGAACAACCTTGTGGTTGACCGATATGTCCTCCAGTTTCTTCCGAGCATTCTCTTCCACAGCGATGATATATGCATCATGAACTTTGGAAATTTCAGGCACTGCAAGGCAGGACAAAAAGTTAGGTATATAACTTGGCACAAAACAAGCTGGCACTTACAGACGAAATACAACACTGGTCAAAGCTGTCATAAATTTTTAAAAATTATCCCCATAGATCAGATCGCATGCCGAGATGGATCAGAATCATAAATGGAAAGTCATCAACACATAGTACCAAGATAAATAAGCCTTCCATCTGTGAGTGTCAATCATAAGGGGGAAAAAAGGGGGCTCAGGGTATGTGACTGTTCTAACAAAACTCTTGCATTAGTTGCAATATGGTTTGGTTGGGGGAGGGGGGTGTTGTTGAAAAATTCCATGAGATGAAATGTAGAAGACCAAACTACCAGCTCCCTCTCCTTCCCACTGTAATGGGCCAGAGGCTGGAGCAATAAATTTCTGCTCGCTCTCTCTCTCTCCCACACACACACAGACATACAAGCAATATTTATAGAAACAATTACCCATAAGTTTTCTCTCTGTTGTGAATGCTTACACAGTTTAGTCAAGAGAACTGCTGGAATAAAGGACCTCAAAAAAAAACCCAAGCAATGAAACAGCACAGCCCTGTGATGGCAGTCTCACACCAATGCCCAGCCGATGTCAAAAACATCCACATAACAAGCCATCAAATCTGAGGCAACAGATCACACAGAAAACCACTAGCGACCCCTTGAATCCTGCATATCCTTCCCAGAAGAGAAACCTCAGGAATCAATCAGAGCTACACAAACTAGACGGCAGCCCATTACACAGCCTAGGTGGTGAAAAGTAGTGGGCCTTTGTCATCCTATTGCAATGCATTGTGCACTTTATGTCTGGGGTCTCTGCAAAGGGCAAACAGTGGCACAGTGTATGGCCAGAAAGTGTTGAAAATAATGTGTCAACATTGTATGTGGGCTATTTATATTTGCTCCCTCTAATTTTCCAATTGTTCTGGTCGAGCCCAGCTTTACTCAATTTCCACAAATGTGCTCAATTAACATCTGTAGGCAAATCAAAGAACAAATAAGCTAGATATTTCACTTAAAGACAATAATGGATACAAGCAGCAGTACCTGTAAAGAACTGCAGTTCGATTATTTATGTGTATAACCACATCAATTCCAAAACTTTTATAAAAGGAATCTGAAAATACAGAAAATCTCCCAGCTATGGAGGGTCACCAAGACAGTGACCCATTGAGTCACATAACACGAAAAATGTTTGGTGGAAATTCTGAATGAAACAGGAAGTACATTTTCCCCCAAAGGAACAAAACTGCCTCAGGTAAAGATTATCTGAACGTGTTTCCCTTAGTACCATCCATCAGTGTCAACAAATGTGACCTGGGAACAGGAAAGGCTATTCAAAACGTATACTTCTTTGGGAATGATGCCCAAGGGTAGAAAATGAACCAATATATTGCCATCTTGTCCAAGAAATTTTTATTAATTACCTAGGACACAAAGAAAAACAAAAGAAAACCATAAGTTCAAAGAATATTAACTGATAGTGTAGCATAAAAGTGTATAAAAAAGATTTTAACTTTTTCAAAATATTTTGTCCTTTCATGCATTTTAATAAAAAAAAAATTTAAAAATATGTTAATTAACAAAATGCATGTGCCAGTCATGATTCCAAGTAATAATAAGACTAAATACTACAGTCCAACTAGATCCCTAAAAAAGCCTCACAAACACTAATATTATAATAAGTCATTAATGATTCATAAGCATGTAGATGAATGAATACAGTTCTTAAACTAACTGCACCAAGCTACTCTGAAGATAATTGGAGTTGTTTTTTCAGACACCCAATTTTTTTGATGATACACACTTGTTGAGCATATTTAGAAAACAAATCTCTGTTCAAAATTTCCCCCCACCAAAAAAAGCAATCCCAACAATATATATAGAGAGGTGCATGAGCATTAACACAATTTTACCTCAATATAAATACCCCCACCACACCTGCAGAAATGAAACCACTTTCCATTATAAACTGAAGTCTTATTTCTGAAAAACGTATTTGCAAAGGAGGTAGGATTCCTGTATGACAGAGCTAAACCACACAGAAAGAGGGCATACAAAAAAGTTCAAACATATACCACCTGATTGTTTGGATAAACATCCTGTGCCCTATTCTGAGTATTGCACCTTCACACAAGCTTATACTAGTGTTACTGTTAGTGTTAGTGGCCCAGTTCCCACAAGACTAAATTACATTTCCCCTTTTTAACTACAAAAGACAGGATAAAACCTGCTAAAGCTGAAACATCACGCATAATGTAAGCCATATTTTGATCATGATAATAAGCAGAATTTATTCCATTCACTGACACACTAGCAGGAAGTTGTTGGGTTGATCCTTTCAAGCACAGTGTATAAGCTAAGACTTCACGTGTCAGGAACTTTGCACAGTTTTCTAGTCATACATTAAAAGACTTCTAAATTTATAGTTGTGTGTTCCAAAGTTAAGCTTATGTAGTTCCTCTCTTTCCTTTCTTCACCATACCCTCCCACCACCCCCAAACACAACTCTCCTTTCTCTCCCAGTCACACAAACACAGGAGTACACGCATACATACAGGTACTACGTGCAGGGGGTTTGCAGGAGAAAAGCTACACAGATTGAAATCAGTAGATATACATGAGGTACAGTATCTATAACTTTCATCAGCTTACATATGGATGGACAAAGTAAATCCCATTGGGAGCAAGCAAAGGTGAGAGGAATGACAACCAAGTTACAGACAAGATTAGTACCTAGAGAATGCCTCACATGAACGATATTAATCCCTTTCTTGTTTTCTCCAAAAGGTTCTTTTAAACCCTGCAATAAAGCTACATTCCACACAAACAGCTGTGATCTGAAATACCATGACAACCATTCCTGGACAGAATTGCAGAACTCATAAACTGCATTTCTATTATTAAGAACAGTCTAAATTCCATTCAACCTGTGGATCTCATACATGACCTTCAACATGTGAAGATACAAATATCCACACAACTTGTGGCCAACAACGGTCCCCTTTCGTGATGGTACATATGGATTGTTTCTTTAAATAAATGTTTGAATCCCTTGTATTATCATGTATTAATTATACAAACCTATCATTTTTGTACATCTAAACTTTACTGACGGAATACCAGAATATCCTTACTTCATGCACGGAGAATTATCTCTGGTCAGCTGTACCACATGAAAACAGCTTGCAGCATGCCTATCTCATCCCCAAGTGAGAAGTTTTACTATCACTTCAGGCAAAGACTTTTCTCCAGAGATGGAGATGCTCTAGCAAAAGGCAAACAAAAATCTGACTTTGAACTCAGCAATGAAGTTGCCCATGGCTTTTAAAGCATCTGGCCTACTTGAAAGTTAACATGCCATGTTTGCTGAAGAAAATGTTGCGACCTTTTCCGATAGGATGTCTGCTGAGGGAGGGAGAGAGAGAGAGGGAAAGACACAATGTGTGTACAGGAGTAACAGGGAGCACGACAACACTTATGCTTCCTCCTAATCTGATACTCCCTATCATTGGGATCAACAATGCTAACCTTTCATTTTTTTAGCTGCTACAAATAACAGTTGCATGGACCAGTGTATGCAGGCATGCACACGCACAAACAGATGAAAACAGAATGCAGCTTTCTCAAATAGTAAATAGGGGAATGTGAGGTGGGGTTGATGGGTCAAAGGTTAGACTAACAACATTTCAGAGGAAAAGATTGTGTATCTTATGTTTACATCACACTATGCCTATATTTTTGAGGAAAAATGTCCAGCTTCGTTTGTGTAATTAAAAAATTACAGAAAGGATGTTCCTCATTTTAGAGCTTCAGAGGGTTTATATCAGCTACGACAAATGTCAGAACCCACCAGGCAAAACGGAAGAATTTATCATCATTTATTTGTAATGTGACCTGGTAGTACATTAACCTGTCAAGCTGAAATACACATAGCAAAGTAGAGAAGTAGCGTTCAGCTGCATCATCCTGTGTGTTGTGGCCCACAGCTAGCAATGTATCATGTCAAGGCACAGATACTGAGGCACAGAACTTCTTAGTCATCCCTTTCCCCTCCCACTTCCTCCCCAGGTCCAGGTCAATTACTTAGAAATGAACTTGCTACCTGGCAGGCCTCATACAGGTAAATTTGACATCAACCTTGAGAAATCAAACCTAGTCCAATTAACACTTTTTAAATGAAAATGCTCAACCTCATGAACATGGTGAGTTTTCAATCCACTGTTTTAATTCCTCACATGCAATGTTAAGGTTAAAAAAAATGAAATATACATACTCCTCAAAACCAGTCACGCTAGCACCCTGCAAATAATGAATAATTACACACTGTTGCCTATTCACAAGCATGGGTTGAACTCCAAAAAATCAAACTAATGAAAACTGGACATGGTGTGGGGAAGGAACACAGACCAAGGAAAAGCTCATACTTGCCCAGCAAGTGCACGACAACCCATTAACCAGCAATATAATAATAATAAAATATAAACAACAGACCCCACAAAAAACTTTCAAATATTGAACAAGTTTAAGCTTTGCAGTGATCAATGTCAGTCTCTATCTCTCTCTCAGACAAAGTAGGGTTTGGGGGCAGGGATGCAGAAGAGTCTGAACAGAAGAAAAGCACCACAGAAATCTATGCACAGACAACGTACAAAACACAATTGATGACGCCCCACCAGTGGTCCAGAACCAAGGACCACCATATGACTTGCTGAATGGATGGGACACCTGGATGAAGCCTTCAGAATAGAAGAGAGACTGAGTTGGCAAGTGGGGGGAAAACAATCTACCAGAACACTGGACAGACCCCACACAGTCTAACAACTCATTCTCTCCATTAGTAATACATCCAGTTGTGCTTCCCTAAGCCATCCTTCTCCCTTGTTTAGGCAGAGAAAGGCTACTTTTGGCAGAGAAAGCAGGACTGACTGTGAAGCAAGTTTTTTTTTAATCCACACATGGGGTTTAACACAGGAACTAAAGCCTCATGCCTTAAACTTGAAAGTGATTGCTTTAGCATATAACAGTTAACTATTAGCAGAGAAACAGAGCAAAGTTGCTTAACAATTTGTACTGAGTTTTTGGTCTGCCTCCTATATTCCTCTCAAAACAGTGGCCCAACCTGACCATGCACAAGTGACATGTCTACAGCCAGACAGGTCTCTCAAGCAGCTGTATCAAAGAGATTGATGACCCATGCACACACATGCAGTCCCTCCTTCCACACCTCCTGCTCTTCCATCATGCTGACAGACACCACTCTCCCTGCCCACCACTCGCTCATAAAGCAACAAATTATTCATGGCTTGAATCTGGCGACCCTTCCACAACCTGAAAGGGGCTGGATAACAATAACAGATGCCTTCATGAAACCTGGACTCTGCACTGTCTGCCACACACTCTTGACACAGACTGACAATAGTTTCAACTTAAAGGGTTACTATAGAAAAAATACTCTACAAAGCCTCCTCAGCCTCTCTCACAGCCTCCTGACAAAGATGGTACATGTAGTTGAAAAAATGCCACCTATAATGTATTGGTGCTAGCGTTTACTAGTAAAAGCAAAATTTCAAAGACAACACATCCAATAATGACTATCCTGAGTAACGCTAAAAATGCAAGTGTTTATTATGCAGGTACTTTATAAGCTGGCCATGCCATACTTCAAGGACCTACTCCACATGTCAAACTGACCTTTTTTGCTACCTTATAAACCCAATTTTACTGAGGACTGCTCTCTCAGTGTCAGATGTGTATCTGCCCCAGTGCACGTGACATACTGCAACTACACTTACACCAGGCTTACGGTCTAGACAACTTCATATTCTTTTAGGAAAATACTAAAAGTTCTTTCTACCAATTAAAATACTGAAATAAAAAATAATGATTAAAATGTTATTCTGCATGATGTGAAAGCCCTGAATGTAAAATTACTATTTTATAAAACTTATTTTAGCCCCAAAGTCCCCACCTGTTTATAACTGCATAGGGACAATGTCAAACACAACTATTTGCTACTTAAAACAGGAAGCACCATACTGGTGATTCATTTAAAAAACGTCAGAGCAACGGGTTTCAAAAGCCTGCACTACTTTTCCCCTCCCCCCATACGTTAGTGCAGACCTGTGGAGAAAGGAAAAGGAACGTTAAAATCCGATATTCATCCTCTAAGAAATGTACTCACTCTACCATCGCACAAACCTTCACCAACGGCCAACGCTCCAATACTCACATGGTCCCTGAAGGGCCACCTGGTTCTGCTGTTCAGCAGAGAAGCTGGTCTGAACTCCCACCACATAAATCAACATCTGGAAGCATGGACAGGTGAGCCCACAACAAACACTAATTACCGCCCAGCAAGCCACCACCACTGGACACAGCGTTGTTACCAACTCCTGTGGCAGCTCGGCATGTCCTGTCCAAGCACTCTTCTTGTGATTCTCAACAAAGCTTGAGAAAGCAGCAAGCAGAAATCCACGCTGCACCCTTCTTTTGTTTCATGATGACTGAGCTGTCACATAAGACTGTCACTGATGCCTACACCAGTGGTGGCCTCTAACCTAACTTGCTATGTGCCAGGCAGTGTCCCACGATAAAATGCTTCCTCCTCTGCTTTGTTCCTCTCTGTCACCAGAGGTACTGACCTTAAACAGGCAATCCTAAACCCCGATGGCCCATGGGGGTGATAAGATAAAATAGGTGTTGTTTTCTTTTGAATGTTTTGAAGTATGTTCCCCTCACCCACTAGTGACAGTGCATGCAAGTCATCCTAATACATTTACTCTTTAGATCGCATTTTCATATTCACCTTGATAAGGAAAACACATCCTTGCTCTCACAAAGTCACATGCATCTGGAGAGAGAGAGAGAGAGAAGGGGGTGGCAAGAAAAGACAAATGAACGAGACGTGTATAACTTATAAGCTCTCAGGCAACTAAGAGTAAACTCCTTTCACTCAGTTCCATACAAAACATAAATGTTCAGTATATATCTAGATCCTATTCTATCGTCTAGGACTGGGTTTGATCCTCCCTAATAATGGTTATCTTCATAAAAATCTGCACGGTCCCTTTCTTTCAACCCTCTTTGCTAAGTGTTTGGGTACGGTAAGCTCCCTTGGTCGCATGCATCTGCATACGGTTACTTTGAGCGTTTCAAGTACTTCTTGTTGCATTGATCGATGTATGAACTGTTGCGAATCACGCCATACTTTGCTCGACTCCATATAAAATGAAAAACTGCTTTATTTATTAGACGATCCTGCTACAGAGGTCACAGCTAAACAGTATGCTGATTATCCACTTTTTTTCATAATCAAAAAGAGTCAATTATTGATAGCATACATTATATTTATAGATAAAATTACAATAGAAATATACTTGGTACTGAGTGGGTTCAGCTACAGTTCTTTAAAATTTTTATTTTTGTAAGTTTGAATTAAAAAACAGTATGTCAGAAATATTTCCTTCAGGGTGTTAATGCAAGAATCATCATGCAGTCTTGTAAATGGGCATGTAGATATATATGTGCATTCATGTGTATGCAGCAGGTGTAGAGAGACCAGTGGACACTTACACTTACAGTTATACATCCATAACTAGCTTTATAAGAACTTAGTTCTAGCCTTCTTAGTTACTTCTATCCACCCATACCCACAAAAAACTAATACAAATGAAACATAAAATTGTACATGCACTCAGTTCTCTCTCGCTCCCCCACAAACCTTTACATTTTCAATACCTCCCAATCAATCTCTCTCAAAGAATATCACACTGGCCTACTGTGAAAAACTTATCATTTTATGTGATCTGATAAGGGTCTATACCAGGCAGCCTCCATTCTTATGTCTCATCTCAGATCTGGCATGTCCATGATTCACACTACAGTGGGAAAGAGCCTACCTAAATGCTGACATTACAGAATGATAATGTCACCAGTCTCTACACCAACGCAAATAATAAGTGATGCTGCTTGAAAGCTTAATATCCACCATCTATTAAAGGACCTTTTGTAGTTACTGTTTACTGAACAAAATCCATTGGAATCTCAAGATCAAGGCCAAAATCAGGTGAAACTTGAGATGCTTGAAAATACGATAAATCTGTAAATGGGAAATAAATTATTTAAATTGTTATAATAAATTGTTAAAGATGTGTTCTCAGGAACTTGTCATACCTGTGCTGTTTCAGTATGAGTGTTATAACCTTCACTGCACGAGTCGTAACAGAATGACTAGCCTTGTAGCTGTACAGGTACATAGCGCCCACACTTTGGAATGAAGGCATTCTAACAATGTTAAACAGCCATCTATCAAACTAGTGAAGATGAACCCAAACTACTCTGCCACACTCACAGTACACAAATTCGCAGTAGGCAATGCATCCTGATCCAGTTAAAGCTAACCCAGCTGAGTCTCCTCCCATCCCACAAAATGTGAATGGAAAATGTTACGAATGTGCACGTCTTTTCTCTTTCCTAACTTCTACCAGCACGTGCGATCTCTTGTGACTCAGGAAGACGTCTTTTGGAGTCCAATATAGAACAGTAAACTTTCTTTCACCATTTCAGCAAAGGTCAGTCAAATGAATGTTTATATATAATTATAATATATAATGTATGAATTGGTGTACAACTGCTAGTGTAATGAACTTCTCCACAAATCAAAAGGTAATCTGCACCAAAAAATGGAATTTAAAAATGATTCTGCCTCCTCTTTTAAACAGTTAAAACAAGAGGCAGATACTGAGCAGATCACGAGGCCGGTAGACAAAGGTAAGTGCAAGGCACATCTATAACAAAGTATAAGAAAGCAGTACAGCACTAATTCCAGTCACATTGAAGATATTCGTCTTCTGATTAAGCATTATGCTTACAGTGTATTGAAAGTGATAATCCTTCTACTAAAATTACAAATAAAACACATCAACTGCAGATTACTATGCCATAGAAAGCTAGCACAAGTACTATGTTCTGCGGTTATAAACCATGTTTCTGACATCACCCTCACAACCAAAATATATTTAACAAGAAATGTAATGTTCATAAGTGATCAAGCTACAGATGATAATTTGCTCGATCTGTCTTTACTGAGGCTTCAGGTATTAAAATCGGATTGCCTATTAGTATTGACTGCACGTTTTAAACGTCGCTTGCACTACTTGTGGCAAATGTGACATTCAATGTCTGCAGTAGACCAAAGACGGTCACATAATCACCAAGTCAGAGAGTGAATATTCCTCGGCACTGAAAATTCGATGTTGTCCATATTGTTTACGGAAATGCTGAAAAACTACACGACAAAATCGGGGTTTAACTTTTGTAAGTGGTAAGTTCGCCGACTTGATGTTTACGCGGTACCATCCTCCTTAGTTTATTTTCATGTTTGATATCGTCTCGAGTGCTGTTTCGTGTCCAAGAAATGAAATGATGCACGTCCAACATTGATTCCTTACCTTTTTCACCGTCTTTAAGTCTTTTAACTCGGAGTCGAACGGCCTTGGAGCGAATACACTGAAAGTGAAAACAGAAATAACTCCACGTCAAAAGTTTGGGCTGGGTCACACATTCATTGTGACTGTCATTCGCCGTATTGTTGTAGGTACATACAGGATAAATCGGACAAAAACTTGAGCCAGCAGGGCTTCTTCGTAAATACCCAACACTTTCATGTAAGTAGGACAGTACACCTGCTTTGGCCACAGTAAATGGGTGTGTGGAGTCACGGCGTGCTACCTGCGCCAAGCCCAAATATTTCCCACCTGACAGTAAACGAGTGTTGGAAAGCGGTCTACGTCCGCGACTCGCTCGCTTCAGCTACGAGGCCCACACATTGTACACAAGCTCTAGCAAAAGAACATCTGGAACATCTTACAGCAAGCCTCGACACTGGCAGTTCCAGACGAGGTGTTTACTATTTCCTCTTCCCCATGATTTAGCCCATGAGGCAGTGCTTACACCACGCAAGGCCCGCTAATCACCACTCAACTTATGTGAAAAATTCAATATGGCGGGCCTTTCTTAAACTGGGTCAATTTCATTGGTCCCTTGTAGCCTGTACAAATGTAAACAAAACGCTTTATTTTGCCCAAACTACGAGTCAGGGGACAGAGCCTATCACAATAAAAGGTTATTTAGGGCAAAAAATGTAGGGAGAACCGGTCTCAGCGCTCTCAGCTGGCTCTCGTCTAAACATACCTTTATTATAATATTTTGTGGCAACAGCTATACCTATATATACACACTAACGCAAACGGGTTAGCACAGCCAATATTAAGTTATAAGGTGTTTTACAAATCTGGTGTATCTTGCTACATCAATGAAGCAACTTATAAATATGTAGTGCAAATGGAAGTTAGTGTTCTATGCTGCTATCGTGCACTGCATTATATAATATTGTTTAAAGTCAAAATATAATCAATAAAACTGAAAAAACCTAGGATAATATAAATAAGACTTAAATAAGCTGGTTATGTATATCGTGTTACTGTTTTCAGTACACGTGCAATAAATTCCAATAATCTATTTATACTTCTCTCACAAAGCCTATAAAATAATCGTGAATTCATGAAATGTGCATGCATTTTGATAAGCCTTCTCTTGTCGTTCCAAAAAGTTATTTAACCACTTCTAGTGAAATTCTGTAAATCAGTTCAACTTGATTTAACTGTTTCCAGTACCTTGCTGTTGACTGGTGACAGTTTAGAATGTACTTGAATAGTGTAAGAAGTAAAAAGTGC
>SMGT01000513.1:98803-112419 GCA_004794575.1 Lanistes nyassanus | reverse complement strand
GACTTATCTCACACCCACTCCGAGCTAGACCTTCTCCCCTCTCTTCTCATCATGCTTTTCGGTTACATCATAAGTCGACAGCTAATTAATGCTACAACTGGAAGTATACAGACGTTCATGTCATTGATTCACCACAACAGCTTGTGCAGTAGAAGGACAACTGTTTTATTACGGCAGGTTTCAATATTATACCATTCGGATCTATATATATATATATGCTATCGTTGGCCAGTTCTCAAATGTAATATGACTGCTGCTCCCCCCCCCTCACCCCTGAAGGACATCTACTCTGATCGTGTTTTGCAGCCTACCCCAGTGCTAATGGGGAATGCGCAGGCCAAAGGTCACGTTCACATGACGCTCCCTATTGTTGCGGTGAAGTCACGAACTGACATGGATGTCAATGGTAACTGCGTGGTAGAGTCCTCTACCCGTCAATGATTGGCCCTGTTACTTTGTGAATGGAACGCAGTGAAATTATGCCACTGCGTTCCTATTTCAAATAGTTCAGAGGCCGATGTCGAACTGCGTAAAAGGACTTATCGCTCTCTCTGAAGAGGAGGGAAAGAAGGAGAAATAGAAATAGATTACTAACTATATGTTACAGTGCGCTAACTTAAGCTGCCCATACTTATACTTATCTACCTTACGCCAGCACCCACCTTTTTTATGCATTTAAGTGACCCGTAGCATAGCGGCAACCTGCGTGCTTGGCACCGATACAGAGTGAGTTCGGACCTGCTGCTCGGCAAATATATATATATACTTTCTCTAGATGTATAACCTGTTTACATGTACAGGACTCGCTGTCGGGTTTTTTTTCAGATGCTCTAATTTCCTCCCGTTTTCTCTTCCACCAGCATCTATCACCCCTACTCCTGTCGTGAGACAGCCTTCATTGCCGACTTAACGGTAAACAAGAAACAACCTATTAAAATTCGACCAGAGCAAACGTTGGGATCGCGCATGGAAGAACCAGCAATGAGGACTGCGTCACCTGATGGATGTGGGCGATGATCTCGGTGTGTGAGCAGTGCTCGACGCTTTTGCCGTTCACCTCCATGATCTCGTCTCCCACCTCCAGCTCCGCGCGGTCTGCCGGCGAACCTGCAAATAAATAATAAAAGCACGTGCTGGTTCTACTCATAGAATTACTTCTGTGGTCTACTCAGCTCCCAGCATGCAAGGCGACGCTTTTTAATACTCTTAAAATCGCAGACCCGCCATCGGCCGCCAAGTTTTGACCATCGGCCGGCGAGGGTTTGCATGCTGGGTTAAAATTAGTGTTTTATCGTTTTCTTCCGCTGTTTCAATTCATTTCTACTCTGCTTCCCATTTGTTCCCAGTAAGCGGTTAACCATGAACACGTCTTAAATTCGCCATAAAATTAGCCTCCCATAACAGGCAAAAATTGCGCATGAATGCATGCGTGTATCCCTCTTCTCCCGGTCTCATGATCATTCACTCACTCAGACACACACACACACACCCATGTGCTGTCCATGCAGTACATAAAAACGTATTGATCTGCGTCACAAAATTATTCATATGCATAAACCATAAACGTAAAACTAACAAAATCCAAATGTACCGAGCGGAAAAAAGAATAGTCCCCTCACCAAAAAGTTTAAACAGACCATCTGTTGTTTGGACGAGCAGAATCATGTAGCCGTTCAAATCCATGGCCTTCGGAAGGCGCTGTTTCACAAACAGTTCAACATTTTCTGCAGGAACGGGCGTCTAGCGCTTGTAGGCCAGTGAAGCACAGACACAACATGGGTTTTTCTCGACCACTGCATGCTTTATTTGCAACTCACATTACTGTAGTTTGATTACAAGTTCTGAATTAATAGCTTTGATCTGGAGCAAATTCTGGTTCCACAACTCCGACATGTTCTCAAGTTCCGTTCAAATGCGTTCGGTTTGTTTCAATTACGTTCGATCTCTTTGAAAATAGCAGCGTCAAATCTGCGTTACATTTTGTTACAACAAATTTGATTTTTTTTTTGTTCAAATTTTGATTTATTTCGACCAAATCTTTGTCGATGACTTCCGCGTGGTTTTGACATCTTCGACCTTTAACATCTTCGACCTGCTAACATTTGTGTAGTATGTTTTGCAAACAAGAAATTGATGAAGAACGATCGAAGTGATAGCTCTTGCCTGCGGCTGAGTAGCTGCGATGCTACACGACACATAGGTCTCGAATAATGAGAGTGCAACCATCGAACAAATGTTCAAAAACATAGTTTCTTTTCCCACAAGCTGCAGCTCGATCGAAGCTTCTAAGTGAGATTGGGAGGAGAGATGTTCCCCCACCCCACCACCACGTGTTAGAACTGTTTTCTTGCCCCAATATACAGGCTTAGTTTTTTTTAGGAGCAAAAACTGTACTGTGAGCCTGCATCCATCGACAGCTGAGGGCTTCCTGTGGGATGTGCAAATGTCTTGTGGTTAACGGAAGACGTTAGCATTAATGTAGCTCAGATATCGAACCTAGCCAGGCTGCTCTGCTTCCCCCATCCCCCCTCTCTTTCTCTCTCTAACGGCTCCTTGGCTGCGACACTGAATTCGGCAGTATGGCACGTGCCTGTGGGGGAAAGATGGCAATGATGACGTCACAACGCTGGAACAGTCGCTGATGATTGGTGTCGGTAGACGGCGCGCGCTTTGGAAGCAGACGAGTCAATACCTTCATGCACCCTTGTTTCACATCCCTTTTTACCGGCTGCTAATGGGCGGCGTCCCTACTCCATTCCCCTTCCTCTTGTTCCCCTTTCTGCTGTTTGTGTTGTCTTCATACGTGGATTTACTTGCCACTTCCTGTCTGAAAGTTTTCTCACCACGAATATGGACACTCTGCAAGGCAGCCAGCTCTGGATATTGGTGCAAAGCCTGCAAATTGTAACCTAAACCTCTAAAATAATACCGTAGTTGATACAACGATAGTTTTAAAAGTGCTTCTCTGAATGAAACTCGAGACTAAACCTACTGCCTGTCATAAAATTTACCCTTGTTTTAAGTTAAAATTGTTCAAATGCGTTAATGACGAGCAGGTAGTAGCTCTCTACAGTCACAGTTGAGGGGTTAGAGCAGTTCTTTTTGAGTCACTATCAGGTAGAGAACTTATGCGAAGGTACATGCGATATAGAGAAGCCTGCGGATTTCAGAAAATTCCAGACATGCACAGTGCTCTACGTTTGTCCGATCCCTTTTCTGACACTCCCAGCTAACCGCGCAGAAAATACGACTGACGATTTCTTGGGAGGATTCCCTCAGTGATTTTTCCTTTGATAGATTATGGAATGTTTTCAGAGTAAATCTGTGCACTGTCGAGTAAATCACAGGGTCCGCAGAAACGATGCCGGCCAAAGATTTGACTTTGCTTTGTTTAAAGATCGATAAAGACAACAGGGTTCTCCGAAAAAGCAGGTCCGGAAGGATAGGTAATAGCTATAGGTACGTGTACGGCTAAGTAAACAAAAGGGATGGGGAGGAGAACAGACAAATGGTTTTCGATCGGTCCTACTGACCTGGGATTCTACAGGCGAACTCGTGACAGGGTGGCACGGACAACCGACCGAGAGAAATATGACTCCGCGGGTCGCCATCAAAAGAGCAGATCAAATTAATCAGATTTCGTTCATTCGTTTGGTGTTTCATGCAGGTTCATACACGATGCCGCGGCCAACAGCTGGGTCTCAAAGGAAACGCATGAATTCTCTGCGTGAACCATTCTGAACACATGACCCATGATTCCCCGATGTCTTCGCAACAAGCAGGGACGGCCAGTAGCCCAGTGCCAGTTCGTGCTTGGCACCAATGCAAAGAGACATGAAGTCGGATTCTGTGTCCAGCACAGGCATTTAATGTCTCTCCATGCAGTGCCTTTTGATTGGTTAGATGGCTGGCTGATCCTTAACGTCCCGCCACAATGTGCATATCAGGACAAAGTTTACGTGATGCCACACGTGAGACTGCTGTCGTAACACAGGCCTCAGTCAAACTGACATAGGGCCAACCAGTCCTAGTACTGTTCCCTATAGTGCCAGACGTCTGGCAGGGCAGCTACTAGACTGCAAATTTTTAACTACTACGTATGAGTCGGCGGGGGCGCGAACCACCGACCTCCCGCCTAGATTACTGAGGTGGTCGCTAGTGCCTCTTGACCGCCACTGTTCCCCCCACCCCAGTTATTCTGGTTTCCACTCCATTTCTCTCCCCCTATCCTTTTTGTCACTATAGTCAATCCCCATCCGTCCACCAATCCCCGTTATTAGAGAAAACCTTTGCTGAATTGACTTCAAGCAATAAACCACCACGTACAACACTGCCAGTTTGTTGTTCAAGATCTGCATGGGTTTTTCATGATCCAGTACTTATCACGATTTATTTATATAAAACTGCTGCTTTTGAACGATGAAAAAGATTATTATAGTAATAAAACAATTCAACAATCTGGTTAATTAATATAGATTAACTATAACAACTAAGTGTTGTTCACTATAAGCTATTTCTAGAGCCATTGTTTTTTATGCAGTTCCTTCAAATACCCGTAAAACTCATCAAAGTGTCAAAGGCTGGAAGAAGAGACATGACGAAAAGCGCTTTATGTCACCGATATATACCATCTAATGTCTCCTTGCATCAACTGTTTGGGAATTGTTTGTACAGTATGCAGTTGTTGTGGTATGTGGGATAACAACGCCTTATGCACCAGTCTAGTAAATGCCTACTAAAATCCAGTTAGTCAAAATGCACCTGACCTTTTACAACATATAAAACCTGTCTAGAAAAAGTGGTCAAAAACTTGGGAATCACATGGGGGGGGGGGGAATGCGAAAAATTGGAAACCATCTCACGAACGAGGACTAATTTTAAGTATAACTGTTCACCACTCCAAGCCAGGAATGTGCTTCCATCAATGTAAGCCAAGTTTGTGTTTTACCCTGCATCGGAGATGTGCCAATGTATTTTTCTTTCCCTTCAATGGCTTTCCGTCGCCAACTCGAAGGAAGAGAGTTTCTCTGCGTGTCAAATGATTGGCATTTTTTTTCATGCAAATCAATCATGCTTCGGTATCTCTCGCTATCTCTAACAGGAGGGGAAACATGAAACAGAAATAAAAAAATTTCTTCACTACTGTGAACCCGCAAAATGTTTGAAAACTTGTTAAATATTTAGTCCGTAAGAAACTTAGAATTCAACGAAAGTTTCCGACAGCACATAGACGCCATGCTCTGACTCTTGAAAATAATATGAAAACATCTTGATCATATCAGAGTAAAAATATTTAAAATAAATTCCGATGTGTGGTTTCCTGATTTCACGCGCCAAGCCGAAGGCAGGCGGGAAGAGGTGATGAAGGTGAAAGCGCAGGGAAATAAGCGGTTGGTGACGTAGGTTCACACTTGTTTGACTATGATGATGATGATCTCAAATCACCCATTGACCAGGAAGATCACATTATTTGCGATTTGATATTCATCCAATCGCCACTAGGATAACATTTCCTTCGCAATGAAATTCATCGTATGACAACGAAGAAGATTATATGCATTCACCTCGGATCCTCATCCAGTGATGATGAAGAATAGCCCTATACTGCACTCAGCGAAGTCTGTCTGGCATTCACCTTGGTGATGGAAAAGATAATATTTACATTCAATGATAATGACGAGTATACTGACCAGAAAGATTACATTTCCCTCGACATTCATGCAGTGAGGATGACGACTGCGTATACAACGCCTTTGTCATCGAATTAACGATGTCGAAGATTGCATCCTTTATGGCACTTGCTCTTCACCAGACAAAAAGAGCATTTCACTGAATTTCCTGATTTTTTTTCAGCTCCTTTGTCTTCGGCTTCGTATCGATCCCAAAGGCTTTTCTTGTCTTTCTTCTAAGACTTATCTTGGAACAAAGTCTGATCCACCTGCGAATGTGGGAGAGCTACCACAAATATGCACACATTTGACACAAGAAACCAGAAGAAATCCTCGTGTCTGAACCATTTAATAAAGGCCCCTTACACCAGAAATACTTTTCTTTCAACAGAATCCTACACAGTGTCAAAGACCTTGAAGACGTTCATGCTCTGCAGGCTGTCAGCACTGCTCCGTACATTTGGAGGACGGTGGCTTTCCATTTGCATTGACACAGACGTTGAACCACGGACTTCTTACCATCAGTCGTCGCTGTTCTCATGCCTGCTGGGACGAACGGGAGCTAAAGGTAACGGCTGCGGCCCAAGAAACGTTAGCAGGCGCGAAAGACGTGCCGTGGACGGTTGTCCAACCATCGACTGCTGTCAGGCGGCACGCCGCTCGTTCCGCCATCTCCCGGCCTCTTGGCAGTTGGCACCGTGCAGACAGCAGGAAGGGCCGCGCGCAAACCGCGGACACCGAAATTACGCACTTCGGGCCACACTTGGAATACCGACTGGTGGGTGTAGGAGCGAGCAGGGTTACAGAGGAAAGACTGTACCATCGATATATCGATGCCAGGGAAACCTGCGCCCTCTACTTAGCCATAGTAAAAACCTGGGCCAGCCGTGTGGTCAACAACTTCGTTTGGTTTGCGAAGTGACAGGGGCGGGGGAAGTGGGAGGGATGTGGGGAAGGGTGGAGGTCGATGGGTAACAGCGCAGACGACAAGCTAGCAAGAGACTGGGGCTGTGGTACTGAGAGAGCTGAACATTACGTAAGCTGCTGTACGTGATCCCGCGACACTGCAGACATTTTTTTCGAACTGGTCAAGACGACTCAGAACAGAGCAGTGAAGATACACCGATTCCCGAAGAATACTACACACTCACACTGTAACCCCTCCGACTTCCTGGTAGGGAGGGCATCTTGACACAATTAAAGGCTAAACAGTTTTGTTTGTTGCACGAAGAGCTCATGTATGACATGCTTCAATTGTGTAGGCCTACGTGTCCTTTTCAGTTTTTGGCTGTGCTAAAGTCCTCCAGCACGGGGGATCTATTTTGTCTTGCAAATGGATTTCGTCCTGTAACTCTTGTTTTCGTATAAGGCTCTCGTGTTTATCACCCCTGCCTCGCACCACTTAAGTATTCATGTGTGAACGAGGGAAGAAGAGGCTTTGGAGGTGCACATCGTTCAATGTTCACGTGCGTCTGCAGACACTCGACTCTGGCACATCCATCCATCTATCCATCCATCCTTTAAGCTCCACACACATGCGTATGCTGTGGGTATCTGTTGCTAAATGTATTTTATATTTCAACTTCTTTTCCGTTTCGTTCTCTTCCTGTTTGCGCAATCTGCGGTAACCGAGGTAGATGAAGAGACAATATGTGTCCTAAGAATGTCGCATTTTGTTCAAAATTTGCAACAGTGCAGCTCTAAAGTAACCAGTGTTAAACACCATTCAAGACAATTGTTGTCTGTCAGATGTTGCTAACAGATAACAAGTGCTTTAAAATCTTGCACCTGGAACCCCTTCTCTGCAAATATCTAATTTTAAAAAAGACATTTAATTACAGGGGAAAGGGTCACAAGAATGATCTGGTATTCTGTAAGGAAACTAGATCTGTTCTGTTCTCCCAGGCATCTATCATAGGCTTCTAAGACTTCCTAGTACCAGTTCATGAATAACATGGATTTTTTTTAAAAAACACACCAGAAAATAAACTGCTTGTGTGAGGACAAGAGCGTTCGAAAATACACAGTCTTCCTAAAACTAAGTGACGAAACTGAATTTGACGCTATAGACTGAAACACGTTCCTTTTGAAAAACAGAAAACTCTACTCAATCTTCAAATAAGCAAGGTCGAAGAAGGGCTGTGTTGATAAAAATTCCCATTTCCCCCTCTTTAACCCCCAGACCTACCTCCACTCGGCTGCTATAAACGAAACTTGGCCGTCTTTACATGCTACTGTCGACTGCGTAAATCTGTTCCTGTATGTCTGCATGGAGAAGAAAATCCATTCCGGCCGCAAGAAATTGTGTCGCCTTCCCGAGGACTGAACGGAGGACATTCTGCGTCAGATGTCCAAGCCCAGGGCAATCCACTTCTCCTGTTACACTTCAGTGGATCGAACGTGGGGAATGTGGTCGAGGTCGCCAACTGTAAATATGGAGGTCTCTCTCTATATATATATATATCACTACCCAGAGGACCCTGCACTGTCCGGGTTTATCTTACACCACCCAACCCTACCCCTTATGTAACCCCCACACCTACCCTTTACTAACCCCCACCCCTAACCCTTAACCTTCCCTAACCCCTGCCCTTGCCCTAGGTTTAGGATGTTAATTTTCCATGACGTCATATAGAAGCACGTGGTTTGGAAACAGCCGTTCGCTTCTCTTTGAATGGGGATGGGGGTAATCATCTGAGCACGTTTCTAAGGGTTAAATTAAGTAACAACCGGAAACAAGTCACGTTTCGAAAGCAGTGGTATGAGTTCAGGCGGTTCTATGAAACTGACACGGTCAACATTTTAAATATGCGAAAGCTGGACGAGTGTGGATTGTAATAAAGACATGAGGTGTTTGGCACAGAATAGCGCATTCTGTGACAAGTAGTCCTCAAAATGTTCCTTCCGTCTTTTGTCCCCCTTCTCATCTGTCTTTCAGACATTCCTTTCTGGATTACTGAACTTTCTGGTTGTTGATCAATGAACAGTTTCCCTTGGTCATAGAAATCCCTAAAGGATCAGGGCATAATGCATCACAATAAGCGCACTGGCAATCAGAATGTTTTTTGGCAGCGACAGTACAATGAAACTGTTTCACTGCTCACAATGGGATACATATGCACAGCGCACATTTACTACCCGTTCGTTGACTATTCATCTCGTCACACTCCCATTTTTTTTCTCTGAAATCGTTGGGAAAGGAACGCCCACCAGCACAAAACTAAAGGAGACGGGAGTGCGAAAAAAATGGGACGAGTCCCAGATGTAATATTCAATGCGCATGCAAAGTACGGCCGACGCAAAACGCAGCAGTCGTTGCAGTGTCTCTTTACTAAAATCCTCGCAAACGTTATGTCATCCCAGACTTTACTGCTTGGTCATTATGTCGTGCATTAACAGAGCTTTTCATCTCGACGCGAACTTGATCAGACAAGATATCTGTTGAAATTCATTATGCCATCTCTTCCTCAAGCACGCATTTGGGTTCGAGTAACTGCTCCCCTAGCCACCAGATTTGATTCCAGTTTGTCTCCCTTTCCCGACGGATAGCAAAAAATATAGCAATAATTTGAACAGAGACAAAGTCTGTGCAGCCAGCCGTGTAGATAGACGTGCCTGAGAACTTAAGCGAAAGGGGGAGTTGTGGCTGTTGTTGCCCACAGACATCGCAGTAACCATCTCAAGAAATCTTTGAGACGTAAAGAAATCACCCTTACGACAAACCTGAGAAAGGCAGAACTGAGGAACCATCAAGAATTCACCGCAGTGGACGGCGCCATACTGACAAGGGCGTAAAGGCAGGCTAGCGGCCTTGCGCGTGCACGCACTTAATCATTATCATCGTCATCTTCCTGGGATCTGCAATCACCCCGTTCCTGTATAATACGAAAACAGTTACTTAGTTTAGTAAGAGAGCCCGACACTCCTCAGGATCTGGAAATTTAAGCATCCTTTCTCATTCAATAGGAGAAAGCAAGCACGCGCAAACGTGCACGGCAATATGTACTTCTGTTACACTCAGTAACCTACTACAGTAACCTACTACAGAAACCTACTACAGTAACCTACTACAGAAACCTACTACAGTAACCTACTACAGAAACCTACTACAGTTACCTACAACAGTAACCTACTACAGAAACCTACTACAGTAACCTACTACAGAAACCTACTACAGTAACCTACTACAGTAACCTACTACAGAAACCTACTACAGTAACCTACTACAGAAACCTACTACAGTAACCTACTACAATAACCTACTACAGTAACCTACTACAGAAACCTACTACAGTAACCTACTACAGAAACCTACTACAGTAACCTACTACAATAACCTAGTACAGTAACCTACTACAATAACCTACTACAGAAACCTACTACAGAAACCTACTACAGTAACCTACTACAGAAACCTACTACAGTAACCTACTACAATAACCTACTACAGTAACCTACTACAATAACCTACTACAGAAACCTACTACAGAAACCTACTACAGTAACGCTCGAGATTCGCAGCTATCTGTGCACGCTGCCGCCATGTGCTAGTGCATGCTCTGTGCAGTGATGCAGCCATATTCCCTGCTGCATCAGATTCGAATTCTGAAACGTCCAGGGATCTCCAAGAACTTCAAGATCAAGCATGATGGGAGTGCTCTAGAATCAAGCAAAAAAAAAACCTGTCAAGAATCTCTTAGATCGTTCACAACCGAGGCTGCCCATGGGGAGTAGGGAAGAGGGTGGGGTGTTCACAGGAAACCAACAATATTCAAAATTAAGGGCAGATAATAGGGACAGTCTTTAAAGAAAAAAAAAACTTAACGTTGCGGGAGTTTGAAAGATTCCAGCAGAATGAAGAAAGAAAAGCAGCAGTGTTTCTGAGCTTCAACGCAGACCCTCTCAAATGTACGTGATACACGTCTCCGACAACGACCCACACGACGAAAGGGGGAAAGGGTGAAAAACCGAACACAAAAGATGGGATTTCAGATCTCCTCCCAACCTCTCTCTCTCCCCCCTCCCTCTCTCTCTCTCTCTCTCTGAAGCAGATATCGACCAACTACTGATTTTCTACTTGGACGCGTTCCAAATATTAGCTGCTCTCTGATGCACCAGAAAACAGGGTTTTTCTTCATTCTATTCCGTCTCCAACCATTTTTTTCCTCTGAAGAAAGCTCTCCACAAGATGGACAGAATGACTTCCGAATGGGAAGACGCCTTTCGAAAAAGGTTTCAGGGATCTAAAAGGATGTGGAAAGGGGTGGGGTTAGGAAAAGGAGACTCCAGTGGACGTACACGTTCGCGTGAAGAAAACGCGAAAGAACGAAAAACAAAAACGAAACGGACCGTCGAAGAGTGTCGTTTTAAATCTGTCTTTCTATTTCAGAATTGAAGCAAACGACGCAATAACCGCCTAGAGTTCTTTCCTCCCCTAGGTATCTCTATCTAATTTTACTTGAGTGAACTCCCTTGACATCGCTTAGCAGCCGGACTGGCATGAACGTTCGTATTTGCACTTAAGGTCATAAGAGTGCTCATTAGGCACATTCACATGTGTATTTTACGTCCAGACGAGATCAGGGCCTCGGTTAGTACAGTTTTAGAGGACTCTGTCATTCATTTCACAGTCTGCATGCATGTTAGGAATTAAGTCCCCATGTCAATCCCCAAATATTTCCTTTGTAATTGCACGAATTAGGGCTCAGTTCAAGTACTGTAAATCATCTCTCCTCGCTAATGTCGCACAGAAAGATTATATTAGCTTCTGTGAAGGAAACGCTTTTTGAAAATGAAAGAAAATTAATGGACGATGTCCCACTAAAAGTGTTTGGGTAATCTAGTTTGGTGGCTGAATATTCTGGGGAAGCCATCAATTCGGGCATTTCACCCAGCTTTCCGGGGGAAATGGTTGGATTTTTCACGCATCAATTCGCGTAAAGATAAATTTTTATTTCGTGCGTTGTTCCCAAGGTTCTGGAGAAATGCTAAGACTATATTCACGTTAATTAAACAAAGCATTATGTTTACCTCTTCTCAAACAAATAGAATATATGCGGTGAGGGGTGGGGGAGGGGGAAACGGGGGCTAGGGTAGTGAGAATGTCAATACCAAGTAAATCAGCGACAAAAAAACTGAAATTCAAGTGTGATTACTCCTGTCCCAACTGCTGTCCAAGCGAACAAACTGCGAAGGAAAAGGTTTGGTATGGATTTTTTTTTAAAAGCTGGAAGCCACTTACTGAGCGTGATCTCATTCACCCGGGGTACAATGCCCTCGTCATAGCCGCCGATGACAGAGAAGCCGAACCGCTTGTGCTTATCGTCCAGGTACATCTGCACTTCATGTTCCTCGTAATCCAGTTCCTGGTGCTGCCAGACACACGATGACGTCATCAAGAAAGAAAGAAAGCTTTAGTGCTTATATACCTATTGCCAACCCTCTGATTTTTTTTCCAAAGAATACGAACTGCCTAGTAGGAGAGAAATAAGCAACACGAGACTGTGAATTAGAATTACTTACTTTTACTTTTATTTTTATTTGTTAACTCTGGACCCCAGATGGGGTATGAGAGACAAAGGGGAAAGGGGAACATTTAGGAATTCAAACAAATAAGTAAACATAAAATAAGAATAAAACCCAAGGCATGGTACATAGCATACAATGATGACTGTACAACATTTCGCTTAACTATTGGCATTTCTCAGTTCTTTCGTTATAACAGCAATAAATTTCACTACATTTGTCAGTTTTTTCTTGTTTTTAACATTAAAAAGGAGATCGAACTTTACAGAATTAGGGTGCTGATAAAAGAAAGGACTTATGTATTTCTTACGATGTTCCTGGAAGAAAGGACAGCACAAAATATAGTGGTATTCATCTCCAATATCGCTTGCGCATTTAACACATACACATTCATTTCTAGGAATTCCTTCAAATCTATTGACATTAACTGTTACATTGTTATTAATAGTCCTAAATTTAGCGAAATGGACAGCCAAGCTTTCAGGAAGTAAGGTCAAATAGCTTTCAGTACAAAACTTATTTTAAAACTTATTTTATTTTTAAATAGAATGACTGTCCTACATTGTGGAGGTCTGTCCAACCTTTTTATGAATGCGTTATTTGGAGAATATTTTGTATCAAAAGGGTTTACCATTAAGCTCCAGACAAAAAGTGCGAGGTTGAGGTTGGTGGCGAGGACTGGGTAGGATTGGTTGGCGGGTTGTTAATTGTTCATCATCTAAACAATTGTTTATCATCTAATCAACAGGAAGGTTACCTCACCAGCGGAATGGAAGGGTGTTGGGGAAAGAGAAAGTGGGAAAGGGAACTGAAGTACCCGAAGAAAACCATCGACCAGCAGCCTTGAAAACAGGTGTTATATGCCCAGAAAGTACGTGTGCCGGGCACAAAATCAGAACCCACGACCTACTGTATCGGTGACAAACACGTTACCACACTATGCTACACGCCATGGATTGAGTGGGACCAACATGCTTTTGGCATCATGTTCCTAAGTAATTCTCTCTCTTTATTTCACGTTCGCATGTACACCCTAGTTTCATTTCTTAAAGCCACTAAAACCCTAGATTTGCTTCTGCTTTGTGGCGACCTTCTCGTATGTCTACAGCAAGGTCGCTTGGAGTGTGACTGTTCACGCAGCATTAACAAAGTGTACAACGCCCCCCCCAACCCCCTGCAGTACTTAAGGCACAGATACACTCAGTCCCAGAGATGAACGAGATTTTCTTTGAGGCGAAAAAAGTCTGTTCTAATTTTTTTTAAAAATATATATAAAAACTTCCTCTTCGGCAAAGCCAAACTTACATCCAAAGAATCGTCTGTCAGATCACCTAGATATTAATTCCGTTAATTAGTTGAATACTGTTTTTGTATGAGGCACTAAAAACCCCTGTTGTCGCTGTTTTCTCCACTCCCCCCTGC
>SMGT01000513.1:76857-98796 GCA_004794575.1 Lanistes nyassanus | reverse complement strand
CCCCCCCCCCCCCCCCCCCAGTATTCTCAGACTCTTACTGATATACGATGTAAGTGTAACATTTCCAGTACGTCTAAGGTGTTGCGGTTTGAAGCCTATCAACGAAAAAAAAAACGCGGGAAAGAGAAAACGGAGGGATGGAGAGAGGAAAGTGTCCATCACTTACCGGAAATCCATCAAAACTGTCCTCGCCCCCATCACGCCCTCGGCGCCGCGGAAAGTTATCGTCGAAGGAAAGTGGCGGAAAATCGAAGCTGTCGCTGGTGCTGCTGCAGTAGGTGTGGACACTCGACACCCACGCATCCATCCGGCGCTGCTGCTCCGTTTTGTCGCCTGGTGCCTCGCAGTCCTCATCCACTACCCTTCGACAGCCCCTTCCACCCCTTTCGTCAGCGGAGCTCGACTGTCCTGTTGCGTCCTCATCTTCGTTATGGGCTCTCCAAGGGTCGCGACCCTTATCCACGCTTCCTGAAAGCTTCTGGATCGAAGGATTCTTGCAGTTGTGAAAGCTTTCCGGTGCGTATTTGTTGAAACCCCAGGTTTCTTCTGGGTCACTGTCCACGCTTTCAACAACCCTGTGGCCGGAAACGCCCCAGTCGGCATCGGTGCGATCACTTTCCGGTGCGTCGACTTTGAAACCCCAGAACTCTGGTTTGTCGCGCTCGCTGAGGTTTGTCCTCACTGTCCAAGCGTCCTCAACGTTCCAGGCTCTTTCAACCTGTTGCCCTCTGAGCCTCCAGTGATGCAGTCCGCTGTCTCCTGATTGGTCGGTGTGAAAACTCTCGTCGTCGGTGCCGAAGTCCTCCTCTTCTTCTTCCTCGAACGTCCATCTCTGGGTCCTGTCCGCCGGCCGATCCGTTCCAACCTTTTCGTCCCACTCTTCCTCAGCCACGTCTTCTTCAACCGCTGCCAGCCGTTCCTGCGATCTCCACAAGCCTGCTGCATCGTGATGGAGGCCGCCTCCGTTTGGTCGATTTCCCCAGGACATCTCTTCCTCTTCGCTTTCCGAGCTCCCGGCGTGTTCCGCCACAACAAGCGGGCGCGTGGAATGTCTCTTCGATGGTCCTTCTGCACTTCTTTTGTTGGGCTTCTTGCTGATGTCGTGTGCTGCACGTGAATTTTGGAAGATTCGCCTATTCAGGTCAGCGCGTGGTTGGCTGGACATCTCTATGTCGGGCTGGTTCAGTTGTGTGACAGCCCATCGTCTTATAGGGCTCATGGCTGCTTCGGTTCTGAGCAAGCCAGGCTGAAATTTAAATGGACATACAAAATACAAGGCTGTCTCAACAAACCAAGCAGAAACAACAACAAATAAAAGACAAATACAAACTGAGTTGTTGGCGACGTTCTGAAATATTATTTGTAAAATGTACAAGAACATAGTGAAGTAAAATCTGTACTTTTCAAATGAATTTATCTGAGGAGCAACGTAATTTTGTTCTTAAAACGCTGTGTTATCTGCGCTAAATTTAATGCCACACTGTTTTACGTTGTGCATCCGAGTGTCTTCCTTGCAGCCATACAGCAACGATGTTAACTGGAAAGACTGTCATTACAGCAGAGGTGAACTGCAGATCACGTGAGCTTTAAAAATAATCCCAGGATATCGGGTTATGTCAAGGTGATGTGTGTCTGGGTTCTTCATCAGCGCCATGATTTGCAGCGTGATGATAACATACGTTTTTTAAAATTATTTAATGGTCCGCATGCGCATCCATTAACCGATGCGCCCTTTACAAGGACCTTGACAGGTTTACCAAACCAGATTTGCAGCAGCCTATGAAGTTAAGGAACAGAACATTTTCAGCGTGATACAAAGTTTACCAAAAGGAAATTTGCGCAGTACTATAACGTTTTGTCAAAGGGAAATTAGCCGCGAGCTGTGAGCATAAAGATATCAATAGATAATAAAAGAAAGCTGCCGTCCTTGAGAGGTGTGTACGCCATTGGGACCAGGAGGAGGATGAGTACAATCGTACAATCCCGCCCCCGTTGTGCCTCTGTATCGACTGCTGCTCGCTTGAACAAATTAACCCGTTCAGGCGTCTTGACACCTGAACCTGACAGGATTCGCTGGTTCACGCCCACTAAGCACCTACTGCCTGCCAAAGCCACCTTTAATCAAATGTCAGCCGACTGGCATGCTATGCTCAAAGGACTGTCGGCAGTGAACAATGATGGCGTTTGCCAAAGCTATCGCCTCAAAGATAGATTCTAATTATTCTGGCCTTCTGGACTGGCAGAAAAATAGCGAAGATAGCTGTTTAGGAAGAGGAAGAGAGTGGGGGAGGGGACGTCTTGTGCTAATCTGGGGGAATGTTCATACTGTACCCAACCATATCCATGGGGGAAATATATTAAAGTACGATGTAGGACGCGATAACAGTGTCAGCATTGTTTTATTCCCTCTACTAGCTCACCACTACTACCCTCCTCCCCAACCCCATCACTGTCAACTGTTAGCCTAATTGTAACAGTTTGTCAATTTTGCATTTCAGCACCTTTTTCCGTGACGGGGGGGGGGGTGGCGACGGTACGCTGTCCATAATTACGCCCCTTTAATACAAATACGTTAGAACTATTCAAAGGTACAAAAAAAATCGTTGATGCCAACTTACTCTGAACTGTTGGCAACACTATATATATACGACCTGAAAGTTAGATCGATCGAAAGGCTGGGGGATGGAGGGAGAGGGGAATGGACAGGAAGTAAACATCTTCTTGCTGATTAAAAACGGCTGGACAAATATTCGCAAGAGTTTTAACGAAATCGGCTGTTCCCAAGCCTCCATCAGAACCGGCAGGGGAAGGACGAAACCAGACGCAAAACTTGCCACCCAGGCACTATCTCGTCACCGCACTCCCTCAAACCAGTGAAGGTAATATCATGTCGAACTCGAGAAAACTCATGCCATTACTTATGCTCTCTAGCACATCACATCGCGATTTCCAATCTTTTTGTTTTGTGCGTCACGGCCGGGAACTGGACAGCTCTGCGGACTTGCATTTGGAAAGCTTTTGTTTCGAATCCAGGACTGGCCAAGGATTATGTATCATAGAGTTAAACATCATACAGACACCATTTAGCCATCCCTCAAGATATACCTTCCTGTCCGCACTGGCCATCCTCTGCTCCTATCAGTCTGCAATGGTGATTTTTTTTCCAGTGCATAGCTTAGTAAGAGGAACCCGACCCCATAGTGCGATATCACCGTTATCTCTTTAAACCTACCTACATTCCTTGTATGTCACGTCACATCACACCTCTCGTCGTTTTCTAGTATCCCTATCAAGTTGTATATGCCATCAACTTTCAGTAGAGGTACGTGTTTCTTATTACAGCGTGACCCCCAAACATTTCCTAATTTTCATATCAGAAACCTCCAAGCACTGTTCTTCCCAGCTGTAGGTCAGTTCCCAGTGCTATACGTCACGAGGTGACGTCCCAGAATTGTAACTTACTGGTGGTCGGGATTTCATCTCCTGTGTGTTGTAGGCCGACTTTCATGCACTCGTACATGACAACAATTTTTCACACTACGTGCACACTGCGCACTGCTTCCTGCCTGTTCACACCCTCTATATCCTTTGTCCTTGACCCTGACTAGTCTAGACCGTTCGAGCAAAAGAGTGAGGTGGGGGATGTGGGAGGGAAGACGTCATCCTAGCTGAACCCGGATAACTCCGGCAATGAAGCTGATAATAAGGAAACAAATTCCATCCTTACCATTCCATCCCTCTTACCAAGTCTGAGTTAGAAAAGGGGAACAAACCACTTTCGGTTCTTAAATTTTCGTTGGGTACAGGGGTAGCTATTGGTTTCGGAATACATAACCGTGGCAGAAGCCTTAATTATAGTGCAGGTCAAGCAAACATTTGCTTGCTATCTCTTTCTTCCTATCTGTGGACGTAACAAAAGTAAGGTACACCATATCGTTTTGAAATTATTTTCGCCAGTACTTCTCTCATCATGAATCAGTAAGTCAACAATTATTTCAAGTCCCCATCGTATAGCGTATATATCTAGTACTAGATATTATTATTACGTATCTATGTGTATCCTATATACATGAAAATCAGAACTAAAGATGATGTGCGTGCTAAGAACCTCGTCGGTGTTCTCAGCCAGTTGCTGTCGTAGTAACAGATCGTCTGCTATTTCAATAAAATTTCAAGTAACTACCTTTAAATTCATTTTGCAACTTAAAGAAAGCTTAATTTAAAGAAAAAATAAGTTTCAAACTACATTTCGTTCCTAACTAAAAGTAAATAAGCGTAAATGGATATAGGACCCTACCATCGTCTGTGCTGACTGCTGTTAAACTGTTGATCATTTCCTGAAGAATTCCAGCGCCATCTATCTTCATGGTGTACTGTTATTCAGCTTCCGTGACGGCTGCAAGATTGCCTAGCCCCGGTTATGTAACTTCGAAGCTCACCTCAAACCGAAGGAAAAACTGCTACTTTTTTTTACTTCTTCTTTCAAACAGCAAGATCACAAGCCGCTGTTTCTGCATGGGACTGTGGCTACGTACAACATTCAGTGACTAGCTGGGTGCGTGTCAAAGACACAAGGCTAGCGAACACGTTCAGACCCAGATGATGAAGGATGGGACCAGGAGACAAAACCAGGAAGAACGGCGCACATAAACTTAGTTTTTTTTTCCTGGTCGGTCTGTCTGCCAGCACAGCTAGAGCTGCACTTCGCGTAAACATTCTCCCTTACTGTCGAATTGTACCAGCCTTTGCCTTCCCGAGGTTGGAGACACCCCCCCACCCCACCTTTCACTGAGACATGCTGCAAGACAGACAGGTGGCCGGCCTCACTGCAGACAGTCTGACATTCACCAAAACAATAGCCATCCCACAGGTCACCACCTTTAACAAATTTTTGTCCGAGGGGAGTTGGGAGAGGGGAGGTGTCCCCTTTAACACGATGACGAAACCTGGTTCGCTAGGGTCAGAAGGGGGAATGGAAAGCAAATGTTGCAGCACCCGACACCCCAGCACATCTCATTTAAGGCTATCTACGTCGGGATGGGATAAGGGTGGAGGAAAAGCAAGTGTTGTGTGTGGCCAAGGATTTCTTGCCACTTAAAAAAAAGTGCCAGCCTGTCACGGCAAGAAACGGGAGGAGCGGTGAAGGCGTGACGTCATCTAGCGCAGAGGTCTCTGGATGAGGGACTTGGATACCGACAGCCATTTTACCTTAAATTATTACACGCTTGCAGAGATGAGTTAACTTGGTTATCACGATTTGTAGCAGACAAGAACTGGATCAAATACCAGCTGTTCCGCACTTTGAGAGAGTTTGTCGCCAGTGCAGTGGTTTTGCGCCACAGGTGAATGACAACGATCGACTGCGCTTCAGATAAAGTTATTCCGATCTCGCAATGATCGACAAAATCATGTGAAAAGAGCGATAAGGAAGAAGAAATTAAATCAACCGTCTTCAACTGAAATGGGATTTAATTCACTCGAAATCGGGTCAAATGTTTGTATGGACACAGATTTTCGCTACGGTCTCATTAAGAAGAACTTCTGGTGGCGGTAGGGTGCGTAAGGATTCTAATCTAAATAAAGCCGAATGTGTGTGTGTGTGTGTGTGTTAAGGGGGGGGGGGGCCTGGTTAGCTCAGTTGGGAGAGCTGCGGACTAGCAGATGGAGGTTGCTGGTTCAAATCCTCGTGTGGCCAAGGATTATTTCCTGGAGTTAAAACAATGTGCAAACTCCATTCGGCCATTTCCCCGCACATTAAACTGCCTGTCCGCACTGACCATCTTACTGCAGCCATCAGTCTGATGTTTCTTTCAGTGCATTAGCTTAGTAATAGGACCCCATCCCCCATAGTGCGAAATCACCGCGAGGTGGAAGCACTGTCCCTCTAAATAACCTGCACCACCACCGCCACTGTGTGTGTGTTATACAAATCCGCATGCCTGAACCGATCCACACCAAATTCGGCATACGGGTTCCTTTTCAGCCGCTGATAGTCAATGACCATATTTCGACTTTGTGCCTTTTTTGTACATATAAATGAAATAAATATGACGAGGCCCTTAACACGTGTACACAGCGATCCGCGAGCAAGGGAGATCACCATACAGTCTTTTCCCTTTTTTTATGAAGAGCACTTACCCTGCCTTGCTTGACAACAGGGAGACGGCAGGCAAGGCCAGAGGTTAGGGAAGGGTAGGGGTTGGGGAGGGGGTTAATAATTGTAAGAAAAGCCGGGCAGTGCCGGGTCTCCTGGCTATATATGAGTGCACTGATTTTAATTGCACTTTGTTACAGAATGCGAGAATGGAGACAAGACGCGCTACAGAGAGATGCAAGTTTCACAGCAGTGACTAAGTGCAGGACGCCTAGACACGGTCTGCTCAGCGTGTCCTCCCCAGAGGGAAGACTTACGAACGACATGTACATCATTCAAAAACACGCTTACTGAAAACATGCGGGTATGGTCGGATACTGGCCGCCAGAGGGCAGACTTATGAGCAAGTGCATCACTCAAAAGGGCGCGAGGCAAATTTTCGCTTCACCTTATCTGCGAAGTATATCAGCTTTTTATGCAGTCTGGGGATTGAAGGAAAAGGCTGCATGACTACGCGCGATTATGCCAAGAAAATGCCATCCCCTCCCACAGAATTTGTTATGATGAGAAAACAAATGTTGGCCACTCTAAAACTGAAAGAGACAGGGAAGACACTTCTGTGAAGGACTGATAGGAGCTCTCTGGATGAGTGACTTAGATACCAACAGCAATTTTACAGTCATGGCGAGAGAGACGGACGGACAGACAGACTGAGACAGATCTAGAGAGAGAGACACAGGCAGACAGAGAAAGATCGAGAGTTTGAGAGAGAGCTTCTGTCCACCCTTCGCGTTTGGTGTCTTCCCTTTCTCCTTGTATACACGGGGTGTTAGCCTCTGTTAATATATGAAGTTTCCTACTATTTGACTTCCACTGGTTAGGATATATGTAAACAGGCACAGGTGGCAGTACGTTCTCTGACGAGAATTCAATAAAAGTAGCCTCACTCAACACCGACATCTGTGTCGGTGCGATGTTTAGTTACCACTAATACCATTCCTTTTCAACCACAGCTTCACTTTTGCTCCAGCCACGCCCTCTCCCTATTTTCACCTGTCATCTTCTATTTGTCTGTCATCTGTTCTGACTTTTTCTGGGGTGCAATAACATTTGGACTGTTTTAATGCCGCTTTTTTTTTTACACTAAAACATTTTTTAACCTCCGACCCAGGCATGCAAGCGCGCGTGCGTACAGTGCACATCTCCTTTTCTGCACTCGGTATTTACTGGTTCTCGCGCCAGCCAGCACAGTACAAACATTAGCAGTCATGGTAATCAAATGTACGCCGCACTTACCTTTTGTCTTCTTGACGCACTTTGTGTCAGTCGATAGAGCAACTGAGGACGCAAGCTCTGTCCCTCTGTTAACTTACAAGTCGCGTCTTCCGAAGAGTAACTTCCCCTGACCTTCCGTTTCAGCAGTTGTGTGCACTGATACATCCAAGGCGCTGTTTCGTTGGCCTAATGATTTTGATATCAGTAATAAAAATCCAAGTCGTGCTTCCCACTGACTGTGCAGTCTCACGCTGTCGCTTGCTGTAATAATGGAAGTATATACTTGGAGAACAGACAGCATGTTATTGTTACTGGACTGGCATTGCAATTAGTGTTCCTGTTGCTGCTGGTGGTGACACAGATATAAAATTGTAGTGATAGAACAATGTAATTTTTACTGTTAGACCTGTAACAACAGAGCGAAGCTCTGCCCCCAATCAGCCCCTCTCGCTCCTATTTACAAACATCTACGCCAACCGCATGCCCATCCAGACTCCCCCCTCCTACCTTAAAGCAGAGAAGTTAATATATTACTGTTATACTGTAATTATTATTTATATTATGTATATTACTGTAATTCTGTAATTATTACAGTACTACTGTAATACTGTAACTTCTCTGCCCTACAGTAAGCCGCAGACAGCAGCCTGTCGGAAGTTGAGGTGCTACAGGGGACAGCAGACGGAAGATTGTAGTTGTTTCTGCAAAAGCTTGCCTAAGAGAATATCCTTTGTAGCGCCTGAGCTTCCTGAAAGCTGCTTGGTGTCAACGGTCCTATGGAAAACTGAGCTGAATGACCTAAGAACGACACTGTCCTACTTTGCGTAGCGGAAGAGGAAGTGGGTGACGATGATGAGGACAACAACTTTCAAGAAGAAAAAAATCGAAACATTCATGACTGAAGAAAGGAATAAAGGTTCATAAAATCCCATTACAATCTGTGCCAAGAAAAACTTAAGCATTGCTTCATACTGTCTTCATACTGTCTTCATACTGGAAATTAACTAAATTTTAAATGAAGACATCCAAAGTAAAGACTGGTCTTCTATTCTCTTCACAATCACAATATAAAGGAACGCCATTAACGCTACAACAGCAATCCCAGACTTGCAAAAAGTGTAGCATGTGGCAAATTTTTCTTCTGGGTGTGCAAACCCAGTATGACACCTGATTAGGACTTTTGATATAGTAGGTTATCAACGGCTTGACTCCAATCATAAACGTTTGTGGATACCATACCTTAAGCTCGCCTTTACAGAGACAAACTTAATTAGGACACGAATTTCGTTCTGTATTCCACAGCGCGTACGCCAGCGCCTACAGGACGGCGGAAAACGCGAAAATTTCTCACGAAAGACATGCGAGTTTGTTTTTTTTTAGGGGGGGGGCAAGGAATTAATTCTCCCCACCCTCTGCTTCCTCCTCGTGTGCATGAAAACCACGTGCTAATGCCGTGTAGCAAAGGCTTATATAGCGCCATTGAGTTGTGGAACGCAGGGCTGATATCGCCAAAGTTGGTCTCTGAAAAGAGAGCCCCGTTAAGATTGGGGCACCCACACATGAATTACTTTCAAGTCCAGTACGTCTTTTACTAAAACAACAGTTCTATGCTGAACAAGACCAGATTCTTCCGTGAGGCAACAGAGATCCCATGTGCTAGCAGAATTTAAAAAGAAAAGACATACACATTCGGAGTAAGTCATATCAGCCTTTTCTGGACGCAAACAGGACTGTGTTAGTTTTTAACTGCGTCGCCTACCGGAACGTTTTAAGTCGCGTTTACAGTTTCGATCGATAGACGACTGATAAAGGGTTATTGCGAAATCTTTCGATGATAAATTGGCCGTCATCACTCCACTTGAGCAGCTAAGGAGACAGGGAGTGCGAGGATGCTACATGCTAGCTGAGACGGAAAGAGCGAGAGTGAGAGAATAAAGGAGAGCGAGAGCGAGAGAAGAAAGGCAGAAAAAGTGAATCAAGATCTTGAAAAGGAAGACGGGGAGAAAGGGAAGGGACTGGGAACTGTAGAAGGAGGGAGGAAACTGATTGTCATCAAGCAGCCTTATCAGCAATCTCAACTGCAGATGGAGGAACGTTGGGACAGGCACCTCCCCACCCCCACCCCCCATCCCCAGCAAGGGTAATACTAAGGACATCCACACTGAGACTGTCGTTTCATTGCAGGACTGGGCGAAAAACTGACATAGTTCTGCAGCAGCCATAGCCTTCCCATAGTAACGCGTGCCTAGACTTTAAAACAAACAAACAAACAAACAAACAAACCCCTGCAAAATTGAACCAGTTTTTCGTGTTTTGCTTGAAACAGAAACTTTGTTTTTTTCTAGTTACTTTTTTCTATTTAAACAGAAAATGCACATGCCTGCACGTACACCTAACATGTAGAAAAGTTGTACTGTTGGGAGTGGAGGGGTGCATTCGGCCAACCCCATAAAGATTAAAGGGAGACAACCATCATCCCGGGCATTCCATTCGATTAATGCTTCTCGCCCTCACCACACCATCTGCCTGAACAAACACTTGAGCAAAGCACATACCGTGCAATTTGTTCAGAAATTCAACCGAAGGTATTCCTGTAAATCAAGTGCTGTCTTTTCATTGTAACTTTAAAAAAAAACTATTCAGCGAACAGTGATAGATTTTATAGCTGGACTGTGCCTGGTGCCTCACCAATGCAAAAACGACATCTATTGTGATTACGATACTGTTAGTAAAGACGATTTCAATAGTTGTCTTCGCCGTCTAAAGCAGATTTACAGCTCACAACCATAGACAGACAGCCCGAACGCCGATACGCCTGGCTGGCTGGCTAGCTGACACTCTTGGTTTCGTTTTTCAGGGATTTCCCAGGCTTGTGGCGCGTAAATGAAAGTCGCGCAGTGCTTGCATCCACAGTAGCCATAGGGCACGTGTATCGTAATGGCAGTGTTCAGATAGTCTGTCCCATTTTCTTCCTCATTCGAATCGCTGCACGCCTACCTCCAGTTCTTGTTATTGCCATTTCTACGTCACAGTCGGCTTGCCGCGCCCTCGGCATTTTCCGTTGTGTTACTTCGCAATCTTCGGGAAAGATCAGCTTCTGCCGCATCTTCAAAAGCGATTTATTTGAAAGAGGCTGTACTTTAATGTATAGTGTTCTATATTTTCGCGAATTAGAACCAAAACGCTATCGATTACCACAAAATATGTAGCTAAAAGTGAGACACGCTTTAACTTTGTCAGTTTTGCTGTTCTAGCACCGTGCTTTGGCGAATAAAATGATCGCTGTCAGTCCTTGTTCACGTCACGTCACGTCAGCTGAGGCAGACAAGGGGGGAGATAATTTCCAGCGCACAGTCGCTTTGCTTGGAAACGCAGTCAACAACCCAGGCTGATCGATCTGTATCAGGTAACTCTTTGTTCTCCCAAAGCGAACCGAGGATTAGATTAAATATACTTGCTCAACCAATGACAAGGGCTTGAGAACGGCTCACTTGGTGTCCGGATAAAAGAATTTTGGAGTGCAAGGGTTGTTGGGGAAGGGGGGAAGGATTTATAATTTCCAACCAATTCTCCAACAGTAATTCGATTTTGTGTGAATACTTTAGACGCGTAACCACTAGTTTATGCCAAAGTCAAACAACGACTTCGCCACATAATTACGACTATCTCTTTGTCACTGTTTCAGCTCGCTGGCATACAATCTAGACTTCATTCTGGTCTTCGGGACAAAGCTGAAGGAAAACAATGCTGCGATCAGCGGAGGCAATTGCTCTTTGAATTTTTTAAATCACTAAGTTGAACCATAGAGGTATATATTTCTATAGTTGAACCGTTGTCAAACAGCACATGTGAGAACGGCATGAGACACTAATACAATTTTTATATTTGGTGTCCTGCATTCTGCAAATGATCCACATGATGATTAAAACAACTACTAAACGATTACCCTTAGCTGGGCAGAGAACCCACTCGACTCTGCCAGCCCACTTTTTTAAAAAAATTATATTCACTGCAGACATCTCAGTAGCGAGTCATTAGAAGCTATACGTGCGTTCGTATGTATAGTGCGTGCGTGCGCGCATGAAGAAGAGAAGAGGAAACGGGCGCGTTTCCGTGTGTGCGTGTACGTCTCTGCGTGCGTGTGTGCAAAAGTGAAAAAGAAGGATAGGGAATAGAGTTCAATACTGAGCGGGTAAGGTGAAAAAAAAAATAAATATAAAGACCCCTGTGCACCAAGAACCTATAAAAAATGGAACTACTCAATATTTATTTCTTCTGGAAATATTTAATTATTAACGTACATTGATCACCCAAACCTGCGCTTACGCAAAGACTCGAAAAAGGCAACCGAACAGAATGTACTCGAGATAAAGGAGAAATCGCTTGTTTTCGAGCAGTGATGTTTATCTACAGATCCAGCCAGCCGTGCACACCGCCGTACACTTGCATCGTAAGCGCAGCAGCACACACCCGTGCGCGCCACGCGATTACCTACGCACGTGCATCATCAATCCAGCACATTATACAACTGCGAAACAGAGAAATGCAATGACCAAAGAAGTCTAGATTCCACGATTCATGGGGGGGGGGGCTTACCTCAGTCTGAGTCAGTGCCAGAAACAGGAGATTACCCCATGGCAGCTAGGATTACACGTCCAGCATCCTTTCCGGCCCCCTTCCCACGTCTCATGACACATTCTGGTTTCACACAGCAACACCCTGAGAATTTTCTTCTATTGTGTATCGTACACTCCAATACCTTTTTCATTCTTGTTCTCGCAGTTAATTTCACAATAAGATATGGTCCTTTTGCTTTTCGCAGCTGGAGTTCTCTGCCTTATGTTTCGCTCTCTATAAAAGGTCGGTTCCATATATCCGTTTCCTTCTCACCTGCGCTGTCTCATAGAGGTAGCTGCGTCAGTCCTGTTGGTATGTCAACAGCCTGTGCAGTTTAACCTTTATGTATTCTGCAGCCTACCCACTTTCGCAGTGACTGCAGGACTTGACAGTATGTTTAACTAATCTCGCACCTCCCATGCATGCAGGGCATAGACTGCTGGCACCTGAGAACTGATCTAAGCTGATTCTCACACGGTTTGTGTTTCAGCCCCACGAGTAGTCTACATTACAAGTAACTCCCAAGTCCAGACATGTTTTCGTTCAGCTTGTCGTTGTAAAAAATAGATTTGAGCAGTGACCCGTAGGCTTCTTTTGTTACAGCTAAAACGACGCTTGTTTCTAGTAGATCTTCGAAGTTGTTAACGTGTTGTTGAATAAGAACTCTCTTCTTGTAGACTCGATTCGCCGTCAGCTACTGTAATGACGACAATGACGAAAAAACACCTGAACGTTATCATAGGTACGCATTATTATCACAGCCAACCTATTTAATCAAAAGTCCGGACGATTTTTGAGCGCAAAGCATTAAGGAGGATCGACATAGGGAACTTTGATGTTTCCTGAACGATGATAATGGTAGAGGGTCGAACATGAGACTTTTAATAGTTCGAAATGATATCAAGAAGAATAGGTCTTGATTTCGTACAGAGCTGGGGAACGTGAATAAGCGGGGGATAGGAGAAGGGCCATGTGCAGTCTTCCCCTCGAAGACTTGCTGCAGACCTGTGCGATTACTTTGAACCTAAATACCAGACCTTAAGTAAGCGCACATCGCAGACGACGTATTTTATGTGCGCTCACTGCTCTGCCGTGCGCACGTCCGTGTCTATGACTGTTTTATGTGTGCGCGCTCACTTCCACGCCTAAAGGGGAACACTAGCTGACCTTAACAAAAGCTGGGACAGATCGAAGGGAATGTTTTCTATGACGTTCCACTCCCCAGGGATAGAAAGATTACATGAATACCTTTGTTTAACTGGTTAACATCAGACCACTTGTACTTCGGACAGTGTCTAAAAAAAAAAGCGGATGATTTCCTCCCTCCTATCCAACCATACGCGCACCCCCACTCCCCGGGGTTTTATTGTTGTTTTTTTTTTTTGTATGGAAGGGATTTCAGGGGAAATAACCAATGGACAGTACATGAACCGCGTTAGGAGCGTGAAAAAGCTATAAAAAAACTGGAGCCAATCAAAATACAGTCTTACATAAAATATGCTAATCCCTTAGGGTCACCATTAAAACGCCAATTTCCTGGAAGATCATACTGACTATGACCCAATCCACCCCTCCCCTAACCCCCACCCTAAGCCCCTCTCCTCCCGAAACATCCCCTCCCTCTTCCTCCCTCCTCGCCGCCCCCGGAAAGACCTGCGAAATATAGCTCCCCTTTGACTGGCTAAGCTTTTGATTGGCTCCAGTGAATTAGAGCTTTTACGTACTGTTAGAAGAAAGCAGATTACTTCCGTCACAGTAGACTGGGCGTTGTCATATTTACGTGGATTGATTATTCACGGCTGTCGAAGAACACGCCCTTACCATCCCAGGTTAGGATTTAATTTAGCAGCCATGGGCCAAGAATATGCCATGCTGTTGCGTGTGCCATCAGTTATTGTATACAATTTATTTTCAGTAATGTGAGGACGGAATTACATTTACTGAGAATACGTTTTAATAACGATGTCTTTTTACAATAAAAATTTCATGTTCCCCCAGACAACCAAATAGGTCAGTCTTTGTCCATTTTGTACATGTCTTAAACAAGGGAAGACTGGTTCTCAAACTATATAAATAATAGAAATGTATACAAGTTTTGTTATTTTTACGGGTTAAAACAGCGGTGGTGTCATTTTTTTCGTGTGTACAATGGTAAATTACTTATTAGTATAACGGTACAAAATAGCCAAAATAACGTTACATTTTAAGATTTCTTAAATTTAGACGACCACGCGCGCTGTTCCGCTAACGCACAGTCGATTGACCACAGGCGTACTTACAGAGAAACAAATGGATATACTGACGGACGTACAGACGAACGGAGACCAAAAGATTTCGCCCACAACTGGTTCAGTAACTTGCCAATCTTAAACAGTCGTACAACACTGCATGTGACCAACTATACCACAAGCACCATTTCTGACAGTAGACTGCGGTTGATGATTGAAAGCGATCGTTAGAGCTGCCCGCCCTTCTGCCCACTGCTTCCTTAAGCCTCTCAGCTGTGCGTGTCTCATTCAGGTCGACGTTCCGACGCAGCGCATCGACATGAAAATAAAGCCGCAAAGTGTGCTTTTTTGAGAGGTCCCGTAAATCGCTAAACTGTCACCATCCTTTGCCTCTTGAACGCTGGAGTCTTTGTGAACAACTATCTCTCAATCGTTTTTCATGGTTTATTTATTTATTTTTTAAAGCAACACGCCAGTAATGTTTGTAAGAACGGAAAAGAAAACGAGAGACAAAGCAAGCGCTTCCGACAAGGTTATACAGAGAACGGAATATGACTGTCTACTGTTCGGCCTGTTGCTGTGTGTGTAGGTCAAACATTTTTATTTTGTAACTTGACATTTAAAAATAGTTCGTCATGTTTGGTTGTAGCATATTCTTCTAAACTCCGATGGTGATTGCGACTGGCAAAAGTGCATAAATTATAGACATGACTAGCCATGCAGATATCGATGAAATCTACTCCTGTCTCTATACTAGAAGTCTTACCTGACAATGTCTGCCATGCTTGAAGTCCATCGATTACCTGCTTCATGTCGCCAGATCATTGCGACAGGCGTCATGCAGATAAATGCGGATCGCTGATGATTATGGCTCTAGGTCTTTCATTTCATATACACCCGGAATATACGACAAGTCTTTTGTCATACGACACATGTGACGACGTTCACGAGGATGGAATAAACTTCAAGAGACGCGGCCGCTGCCATGACGTATGCTTCAAGCCTCCAAGCTATTGTTGGAGCGCCGCTGATGGGGTTGCCCTACTCGTAGCATCAGTAGCAGCGTGCGGGAAAAGATCGGTGGGCCTGTACTTGGCAGACCGAGCCGGTGCCAAGAGAAGCACTGTACTGTCACGGCTGTCTCTGTCGAGCCTGGCGCAAAGATGAGTTGAAACTATGGCATTAGGCAGTGACGTCAGATCTCCCACGGCGGCCGCGGGAGCTATGACGTCACTGCCTAGCACCACTCGCGTTCCTCGCGTCTACACTGGTCATCGTACACCAGCATAGATGTACAGATCGTCAGGCAGTCCCCAAAAGCATTCTACGTCTGCAGCTTCAGAGATCGCGAGTGCTCGGCTGTTTTGTCCCGTCGCCTGAAGATCCCGTCTTAACAGTCGGTGATGCCTGCAAAATTCTTTCCCCACCTTTGTTCTAATGTGTGTGTATTCGAGTTTATGAATTGCGAATTGCGTTGTCTGCCCTGAGCAAGGATTAATGCCCCGAAACGTTGACTCTTATTGGTTTGTTTGTTTACTTGTTTTGCAATTAACTTTTATCAGTGTTGTTTTTTTGTCCAAAAGTCTGGCCAGGCCACACCTGCAGGATCTGCAACTGATAAAGGACTAACGTGGAGAGGGGAAGGGGGAAGGTTCCTGAGCGATACGGTAAGCTGAATGTAGTTAGAAACTCCGTAAGAGATGCGGCACAATTGTATGATTGATTAGCTTATTCTTATAGTTCTACATTATCTGACCACAGTATGTTGTTCCATGTAGCGCTTCTAACTATGCTCAGCTGACTGGCCGTTCCGCAGCGCTTATGCAAAAGGCTCTTGGGCGGACTCCAGAGACAGCAGGTGTACATGCAGTTATGTGGCCGAGCTGCACTGCGTGAAACAAAATCTCGTATCGTTTTCAGTACAGACGGCAAGCCCTAAGTAAGCAGGTGTGTGGGACAGTGTTTCCCCTATGCTATATGTTTTACTGAAAGACTGTATAGCTGTCAGTCAAAGAGGAATTTTAGTGTTCGAAGGATGGTCCAACGTAGTTTGCACAATGTTTAACTCCACGACACAGTCCTTGGCCACTCCTGGGCTGGCTTGCATGAGTATTTTTAAATTTTGTTAAGGCGTCATAAGGAGTGCAAACAATGACAAATGCTCATAATAAAATCGGAACATTTTAACAACGAAAACGATAAAATCTATCATATCAGTGCATTGTGTTTTCATTGCGTTCTTGATCGCGATCGGTGTCTTGACACCACGTGCATTTCTTCTCACCATTCCCGGAAGCTAATATCTCAAACCAAGAATAGTAGTCCTTGTCTCAAACATATAATGGATTTAAATCTTTTCCTCCGTCTTCAACTTCGTCATAATACGAAAAACCCGATAATGAGTCACGCGATGATTCTCATGAACTCATCGTGAAAAGCTACACGCTCTGGTCTCTACTAAACAACAGCAGGCCTATAGGTTGCCCCTTTTGGAGATGACGTCACTTTACTGTGCTCCCTGCTAAGTTTTCCTCATAAGCTTTCGGCCAGCTTTAGGTATAAAAGGTAGGAGAGTGAGTGAAGAGCTAGGATCTGATTCTACGAACCAGTCTGGTTTTTTTTTTTTTTGGTCTCCCCAAATTTAAACTTGTACGCATATTAATATTGAAAAGACCTGCAGAATCACATAGTAGAGAGATTGAACCAGCAGCGACAGGTGTTGTACTCGCCGTTACCGTTATAGGTGCGTCTGCAGCTGCTCGCTGCGTGAACAGCGAAACGTTTACCACAAACGGTGAGAGGGTAAGAAATGCATTCTACACACTCTGGACTGCTAGCAGAAGAACCATGTTTGCGTTTTCATACAGAACAAGGCCCCAGTGTGGTCAATCTTCCGGCTTTGGATTCGATGGTGTAGTGGGGACAGCACAACACTGTAGGCCTACATTTTACACACGGGCAGAGATGGGAGAGTTCGTACGTGTGCCAAACAAAGTTGATTTTAGGATATGTTAGCACAAACACAGTTTCAAGGTCAAAGAAGTATAAGGTACCAAGATTTGTGCAGCACTTCACACCCATGAAACTCCTTCCAGGCTTTAAAAAAATTACAAAGCATATATCTACTTTAACAGGACTTTTGATTACATCGGCCATGTACAAAAATATGAAGTCTGTTTTGCATCTTTCATGACAAAAGGATCATATACAGATTTACTTATAAAATAGTTTAAAACATAGCATATTTGAGCAAACTGACAAAATAAAAATCTCTTCTCTTCCAGTGTGTCTTTAATAGTCTTACCAATGTCTGGTCTAATAAAAATTAACAGAAAGGTTGCTCTGACATGCACAAAGTTATTCTTAAATAAAAACATTACTTCTTATGTGGGTCTTTTGAGACACCCCCTCAAATTGCCTTCTTTAGAATGAGGTCACAAAGCATTAATGAAAACATGACCGGTGTGTGTAAGAAGGCAAGCCAAGTATTTTCATATCAGTGTGTTAAAATATTAAGGGCTTTTATTTATTCCTTACATTGTTAAGCTAGCTGAGAAGAGAGTGCCTCGTGTTTCCATAAGCAATTATCAGTTAACTTAGAACTTAGGTGCAAAGCCTTTTTTTAAAATAAGATCCGACTTTAGTCAGGTATTTTCACCGTGATGAAAATGCAGATTCTGTGTTCATGAGATGGAATGGAAGTCAGATCACCCGACATCTAAACTAAAGATGAGATAGGTTGCATGAACATGGGTTACACCCCATTTAAAGAGAATGTTCTGCAAAAATTAAAACAAGCTCCCAAAATGGAAAAAATAATGAGCAGAAAAGAGTACATACAGCATACGATTCTGCAGCCCCCTCCCTCCCAAACAGATCAGAATCCCATTCGCTATCACACAACACAATACCATCTTTAATGTACTTTGAGTCACATCAATCTTCTTTCATCCTTCTTGGAATTTCTATGAAAGAAATGAAATAGTTCTCAAAAGAGTGTTCCAGTTTCCATAAAAACAATCTCATGCAAATTAATCCAATGAAACTGGACATGCACTACTCACAATACTGCACAGTTTTTAACAGGTGAACAGCATCACCAATATTCACAGTTTCTGCACCTGTGTAGCAGCAACACAAGATATGATACCTACAAAGTCTAATTTGTATACAGTCTGTCGTCTCGTTTTTAAAGGCAAAAGAAATTGTAAACAATAAACTTGTAAGGCAAAGAACACAAAAAATGCAAAATGGGGAGGGAGGAAGAGGGATGACTTCTGTGGACAAGCAGTTGGTTTTGTAAGATACTGAAGCCTCGGGGCATCATGGGTCCCTTCAAGCGATTTCAACAGGAAACAGCACACAGACAATATCTGTCCCACTCTCATTTTGCAACTCCCACTTCACAACAGTTTTCACCTGAAACACAAAATTCAGCAATACCAGTGATAAATAACAAAAAGGTCTGTTAAGAATTCCTTAAATTAACAAATTATCCTACAATTATCTAAAGCACTTTGAAACATGCTTTTACACAATTGAGCCAGATTTCAGGATGTGAAATGTCATAAGAGTCAGTGGAGGAGATTATTGTGCATGGCGCACTGGTTTATTCAGCACACACTGTTTTGTGACAGTTGGGGTATGGTATTTGTTGCTTAACGTCCAGCCGGAAGCTATGTGCATATCAGGACGGTGTTGCGTAGACAAAGTTTACGTGCTGATGGCGCAACACGGGCCTCAGTCCCACCCAGTCACATTATACTGACACCAGGCCAACCAGTCCTAGTACTGTTCCCTGTAGTGCCAGGCCTCTGGCAGGGCAGCTACTAGATTTTTAAGTCTTAAGTATGACTCAAACGAGATGCGAGTCACTGACCTCCCGCCTTGGAAACAGATGCCTTAACCACTAGACCACCGAGGCGGTCTTGCTTCCTTCACTGACAGTGACTACACACAGTTACAAGACAGCTGTACCAGTGTCAATATTATCTGTCATAAATTTAAAGGACTATATTAGCTCAAATCATGCACATTTTTAAAGAAAACTGTCTAAACTGTATGATGTTTAGAAATTCTTTAACAGAATTATACAAGCTATAAAGCATTTCAAAATATGGCAAATAGCGGAAAACGGCATGCAACATGATGCCGCACACTAGAAAGTAACTTTCTGACAAAGTTATTTTACTTACTGAAGGATAATCATTCTTGATTAGAAAGGTTGGTGCATAAACGTACTCTACACCACTCTTCACCGGACAGGTGATGTTAGCACCCACACAAGCATCAGTAGGGGCACCAGGAAAAGGCACAGGAATTCCAGCGACAATGGCATGGATAGATGCTGTCAGCGTAGATGCTGATAACTCTGTAAACAGTAAATTATGTTCAAAAGCAGCCTTTGTAACAGTACTATGTTATGGAGCAAGATAAAACTGACAAATTATCAACACATTTAAGATATTTTGGATGATAACATCTCTGGTCATAAGTACCTTTACCTTTTTTGTGTACCAGTACTTTTTTGTGGTAGCAGTAACTGTTATGTTCTGTAAAAATACCAACCACCATCTAACAAATGTATCATGTTTATTTCGTGGGATGCTTAGTTTACCAAATTGTCATGATAAAACTGGTGAACTGAAGGGAGGTAAGTATATAAGTATCACATACTCATACTGGCTCTCAAAACATGCGTTTAGATCTAAAAAAAACTTTTTTTGTTCTTAAAAAATGTAAATCACTATAAAAAATACAGAAGTTGTAGAAATTGTACACCATTACTATAGGGAAAAGGCATTTCATCAGCATAATGAGATTTTCAGATTTTTGTTTTTTGGCCATACATATGCTTCTAGGCAACAAAGGAAATGAATCATATTAAGATGTTCAGCTCCATTTTCACAAATGGTACCACACCAGCAATGTGTTTGTCACCCGTACAGAGGGTCATGGGGTCTATTTGCCCATCTGCACCACATACTTTCTCTGCACGATGGGGCTATTCACAAATAAGGCTAGCTAACTGTTGTGGGGGTGGAATAGGTGGAATGTCTCCCCAGATAGCATGCCTTCCTCCTTATCACTTCTGTACCCCTTCACAACACCAGCCTTTGTGCAAAACAGGATTTGAAACAACCAAGTAACAAACCAGAACTTTCAAAGAGTAAATTGTCTCCCATTACTACTAGGAGACATCTTAAAGACTGCATCATTGTTATTCCTTCACACAAACTAAACCATTCAAGGATTGCAATATTCCAGCACGATCTTGGGCTCCGCCTTCCTGAGCAACTTACTGGAGATGAAGCCTAAGTATAGCTGAACATAAGTGCCTCTTGGGAGCACAGCTGGCTGCCCCTGATCTGGGCACTGAGTTCCATTGAACTGTGCAAAAGTCAGTGTGCTAGCCCCTGAACCTGAAAACATTTTGCAGTTAAACAGATAAAATATGGGCCAAATAATCAGGCTGAAATGTACTGTAAAGCAAGAATATTAACTAGACTACAAAATGCCTCTTGCCTGGCATACAGCCCAGTGCTGCCACTCAAGCAACCCATTACATTACAGATTACTATTTAATAATCATGACCTGAAACAAACCACACAGTTTTTTTAAAAAAACTTCTAGATCTGGAGATGAGGCGAAGCCAAAACCGGTACCACCGTAAAATTACCTATAACAACAATCCCACCAGGAACTTGAATACAAGATCAGTTGAATAAGGTAAAGTCCATGAAAAATAGACTTCCTGTCCTCGAACTTACCGCAATCTTTGTAGGTGAGAGGGCAATTCTGCTTGCAGTACACAGATAAGAATACTGTTGCTATAATGCCGAAAGTTAATACGTGGGTTGGGACCATCTTCCTTCTCTTTTGACTGTTTCGCTACTCTTGGAAGAGTTCCAACGAACAGGCCTCTTTATTCTCCTGCAGTCCAACACAACATGCCCGTCGCGTGATGGGTCACCTGATCAAACTCAGCCTGTCCCTATGTGACCTCGACACTCGGTAAGGGAGGTGATTCACAGCGGAAGCTATCGACACATACTAGTGACGTACCTTTGGGCAGTTGGGTACTCAGCCCTTTGCGCCCTCCTCTTCTGCTTACACACACGATCCCGATTTCTGTCTACTTCTTTGAAGAATCTATTATTAGCGGCTTATGAAAGCTTCCTGTTAAAATAAAAATGGTTTCGCACATGGGATAGTACCGAAAATTTTCAGTAATGATTCTAATACCATTGATAGGCAAACTTTCGATACACGGACTCCCGAGTCCTGACGTAAAGTAAAAGTGTACGTAGTGTAGGGGTAGGGTAAGTAAAGTTGGGGATAGGGGTGGGTGTGCAGCATATGCACATTAACATATAATATACCTGTGGGTATACCGATAACATTATGCACTAGCACCACAGACCTTACATATGTAAGATCTGTGCTAGCACTTTGTTAGAAAAAACATTTTAGCCTTTGAATAAAACAATTTTTTAACTCAGAGATGTTTGCTATCAACAGAGTAAATGTATCGATGGGGTTCATTTTCTCATTTAAATAGCGTTCCACCAATTCTCGTCACGTGATAAAAAAGTGGATTATTGGTTAAAACTAAACTTGATTTATAATCAATGATATCCTTTACACCTTAACCCGTTGACATGCCTATGTCGCCAAGTCCTTTTACAAATAAACATTATTTAAACCATTTATATACTATATAA